>JARVZY010000332.1:0-29466 GCA_030686995.1 Artemisia argyi
CAAGTGGCGCGAAGAAAAAGAGTTAGGAAGTACTTAGTTGTGAAGATACTAGGAGCGAAGTAGAAAGTTGTGAAGAAGCTAGGAGTGAAGTAGAAAGGTGTGAGGAAGAATTGGTGTGACTTAGATTGGTGTGAAGAAGTTGTGTAAAAGTTGTGACAAAGTTGTGGTGTGTTATTTGGTGTGTAAGGTTTTCTCCGCCATAAGGGAGATTTTTGATCTAGTGAAGAAAACTCTCGAGTAGGTGACTCGGGGAGTGGAGTAGGGCAAGGAAGGTGTCCTTGTAGCCGAACCACTATAAATTCTTTGTCTCTCGGTTTGATCTTTCCATCTCTCACTTTTTGATTACTTACTTATTAGCATTTTATACATAATTATAATTGCTTGTGTTGTGCATATATTGATTTCACATAAAGATCAAACTAAAATTCATTCATAACATTAATCCTACAAAAACAAACCAAGTACATAAACTTATATTAAAACACTTATACATATATATATGCTTATATATATGATATATGAAATTATAAATTCTTTCCCAACATTATACATAAGTAATGTTTATACAAAATTGTAAATAAACTAGTATCTACACTTTCGCTTTAAAGAGTTTTGAAATTGTACATTATACATAAGTAGTGTTTATACAAAATCGTAAATAAACTAGTATCTATAATTTTTGCATTAAAGAGTTTTAAATTTTTCGTCTAATCTTTAGAAGCTAACTTTTACAAAACAAATAAAGCAAAAAAAGACGTAAAACTATTCAACCCCCCCCCCCCCCTCCCCCTTCTAGTTTTTCACAATATATTTTTTTTTTCTATATTTTTGTTTGTTTTGATGAAGATGTTGCATAGCAACATGGTTTAGTTGCGTGATGTTGTCAGCTTCATATTAAAGTTGTTTTGAATTTGTTCTCCATCATATGTGTAGTATCACTTGTGATATTTAAGTTGATTATACTGTACAATGCTTATTAGTTAAGCTTTTAGTTTATTTTGCTTTTTATTGATATGAATGCATCATATTATTTGTTTATTTTATTTTTATTTTTTTTAAATCTGTTAGAATCATATGTGTAATATCACTTATGATATTTGGTGTCGTATAATTTATTTATTTATTTATTTTTGTGATTTTGTTTGTTTTGATGAAGGTGTTACATAGTAAACAAGATGGTTCAGTTGCGTGATGTTGTCACCTTTTTGTTCGTTGTGGGATTCTATGTCTACACATATTTTGTGTGCTCAAGAATTGTAATGTCATACGTATCTCAGAACAATATATACTGAGGCATTAAACAATGGATTTACTTCCACCTGATTTGAGGGAGAAAATAAATCATTATTGTGAGAAGAATGAAATTATCAAGAGGCTTGCAATTGAGTCAACAACTTTAGTGGACGCGTGTATACATATATTCAACAATAATTTTTCTGTGTTTGGTGAATTTGAACAAGTGTTTGAGGATTTTTTTAATAAGTGTTTGAAAATTTGCGTTCTGTTTTGATTTTTCAAAGATTTGAATAGATGTTAAAATACTTTCAGTTTTACATGAGTTCCGCTTATATGTATCACTTGTGATACTCTAAAGGTAAAGAAAAGTGTTTAAGTTTCAGGCGATGCTGAAGTCGAAGCCGAAGGCTGAGCCGACGATAAAATATGACAAGGTGATGTTTATTATTTCTTTCATATACACTTGGTAAAATACGAAATTCATTATGACATGTGGTAAGAATGTGATATTTCACATTCTTAGTTGAATATTATAATTGATAACAAATATATGTAGAGAACAAAAACCATAATCATTAACATTTTATGTGAAGTTGATCATCTCTTGTGATAATTCACATTCTTAGTTGGGTATCTCAATTGATAACACATTTATTTAGAGAATATAAACTATTATCATTAGCATTGCACATTACCAACCAAAAGATTCTAGTACAATTTGTTCAAGCATAACACCAAACACATTGTTTTTTAAATCAAGTTAAAGGGATTAGATGCAACTGTTTTCATCAACTTGTTTCAATTACTTTTGTTCTTCAACAATTTTCCTCTTCATTGCTTCATCAACAAGCTCTTTCATTTTGCTTGCATCTGGGTTTTCTACTGCAAACCTATTTGCATACTCTATCATCAACTTCTTTTGGTCATTCATTTCATTGAGAAAGATCTTTGCTATGTATTTTATTCTCAAGTTTTTAATCTTTTGGAGGAACCTTTGATATCACAAGTGATAACAAAGGTGTGTCGGCTTTCTTTTATTTGTTGAATAAGTGGTGGTGATGGAGGAACCTGTGATATGACAAGTGATGTCACAGTTGATGTCACTTGTGATATCTATTAGATGACAATTAGTTGGCCCAAACCTAATTGTGGGTTTAGGTCCATTAGGTATAGGGTTTGCATAGTTTGTTCATTAAGCCTTGTATTTGTTATAAATAAATGGGCAATCTTTATTATGTAATCACAAAAACACATCAATAAATATATCTTTGATATTTAATATGGTATCGGAGGGGGTCTGATCCTCAAATCTAGGTGGCTATGCTGAGCCGCCTCCTTTACAACCCCGTCAAGTCCAAAAACCCTAATCACCCTAAACATTGCCGCCACTTAATTTTCTTTTTCTATGGCTTGTGCCTATTGCTTACTGTTCCATATTTAATATTCTATGCTACTTTCGTACCACAACAATGCAATAATTAACCTTCACATCATCCATCAACACCCATGCATAGTTAAACACCCCATGTTCACAAGTCCAATTTGTTTGCTGCCATAAAAAAAATGTAAATATTGTTTTTATTTTTTTGTTTCTTTGCTTTGTTTTTGTTTTTGTTTTTATTTTTGTTGTTGCTGCATGGTGAAGATTACTTTCCGCTTGCTGTCGGATGTCTTCATTTACAAATATGCTTTAATACTTTTACTGCTTACTTATGTGTTTGGTTTTGCTGCTGTTTGTAGAATTGCTTCCGCTTGCTGCCGAATTTCTTTATCAGCAAGTTGTGTTTTTTTAATGCTTTAATTTTATTTTATTTATTTATTGTATATATATATATATATATATATATATATATATATATATATATATATATATATTTTTTTTTTTTTTTTTTTGGTTTAGCACTCCAATACGAGCTTTCGCGATTTAGCCGCTCGGATTGCGGGAGAGTATTAGATGATAAAGAATAGTCGGCCCAAGCCCGGTGTGGGCTTAGGGTCCATTAGGGTTTAATAGTGTCTATGTAATTGCAAGGTTGTAAAAATCGTTAGGCGCTAGTGAGGCAGTTGGGTAGGGCCTAGCGATTAATCGGTTAGGCGGGGATTAATCGAATTGGAATTTTTATGCACAAAATTATAATTTGAGATTTTATATTATATTATATGTATGAGATAAGCATAATGCATCAAAGTTCAAATATTTCAAGTGTTCAAATATAAACATAATACAATAATTCTTCAAAGTTCAAAGTCAAACATAAATATTACTCGGTTTGTTCACTATTTTTAAGTGATCTTTGACTGACTTTGTCCGATTAATCTGTTTGTTGATCGATTTTTAAGCGATTTTGACTGATTTTTAAGCGATTTTGTTAACCATTTTTAAGTGATTTTGTCCGATTAATCGGTTTGTTGACAGATTTATAAGCGATCTTTGACCAAAGCGATTAAATAGGCCGATTATGATAAATCAAGGCGCTTAGTGAGCGAGCAGCGATTATGCTGGGATTAATCGGCCGCCTGGGCCGATTTTTACATGAAAGTGTAATTGTGTCTATAAATAGTTATCAATGACAAGCATAATACCGACGGGGTTTACATTATTTTACATGGTATCGGAGCTTTAGATTCAATTCATCACAAAATAGTTGTCCTCCGGTCATCGGCAACTCGCCGATGATTCGGAGGGATCCCAAATGTGTATATATATATATATATATATATATATATATATATATATATATATATATATATATATATATATATATATATATTTGCATCTTCTTCATTTAATTGGTCTTTCCTTTTTATCCAATAAACCCTAGTATTCAAAACCCTAGCTGTCCAACACATCCTGTATTATGTTGATATAGCCGTCAATCAGTAATATTTGTCTCTTACTCTTTGTTTTACCATCGGAGATCATTGTAGTTTTCTAAATTAGTTGATTGCAAATTGTCGCTCCTACCTAAAGGCAAAGCAAGCCATGACCTAAAAAAAAGGTCACGCAAAGGAGGAAGCCACAAGCAATAAACCACTATGCCGCCAAATATAATTATGCTTCCGATTAGAAAAACAGCAAAGAAGATGATTGAAGAAAAAAAGAAGCGGCTTTCGACAATGTTCCAGTTTGTCCGTTCGAAAAACTTGCCGTTCAAACTGCTGGGTAGTATTAGATGACAATTAGTTGGCCCAAACCTAATTGTGGGTTTAGGTCCATACTAGGGTTTACATAGCTTGTTCATTAAGCCGTGTGTTTGTTATAAATATAGGGGCAATCTTTATTATGTAATCACAAAAATACATCAATAAATATATCTTTGGTATTTTACAATATCACAGGTGTTTGAGCTTCTTTAGTTTGTTTGTGGAGATGTTGTGCTTTCTTCAACTATATTTGCAGTCGTTGTTGATTCTTTTCTTTTGATGGAGCTGTTTTTTTTACACAGGTCTAATTCAAATCAACGTCAAGATATTTTCATATTTTTTTTGTTAATGTATGAATAGTTCATTTTTTTCAATATCATATGTCAAACAAAAAATTATTCATCATCACATTAGATATACTACCAATCAACAATAATTTAACTGTTATATCACATGTGATATAATACCAATCAATATTGTTTTCAAATACCATTGTAAAACCTAACAAAACATGCACAATCTATCCATTAAGCAGACAAATCCGCCACAAATCTAATAGAAGCATGACAATATCTTTTGTGTTTTGTTAAACCCCAACATCTAATCTCTCATACTATAACAAAAATCATCACATTATCACAAATTATCAAAAATTAATCAGTAAAACACATTAATAATGATTCTATAATTGTAAAAACTAAAGTATTATCACAACAATCCACAATAGATAACTAAAATGAACAAAAACACAAAAATCTCTATAAGTAACATAAAAACACATATAAAATATGGAAATAAGAACAAAATCACAAGAAATAGTACTATCATCTGAAGTTTCAATTGGTTCATTTTCAACCCTTTTTTTTTCTCATATTCGTTTCTGCATTCCTCGATTTTTTCATTTTTATGTGTTTATTTTATTTCTATGGTTAATAACAGTTGATCTTTGATTTTTATGTTAGGTTTTGAATATAGTTAGTGAGGGAAAGTGGGTGAAGTGTGTATATATTTTTTTGTGTAGTTGGAATTTAGAGAAAAAGGAAAGATAACAATGAGTGAGAAAAAAAAAATGGGTGGCTTGGATGAGTTATTTTAGTTTACCCATTTGTAAAACTAGACGAGTACCCGTGCATAGCAACGGGATTTTATAGCGATAGATCGTTTAGTGATAAAAAAAGTTTGGGTTATAAACGAAAAATAATAAAATTTTGAAGATTTAGAGATTAAACATAATGTTTTGAAATCCCGGTTCGACCCGTTCTGGACGAAAAATGGGTCAATTTAAATCGAGTGAACCCGACGGGTTGGGTCGAAAACGGGTCAAATTAAACCGGGTCAACCCGCCGGGTTTGAAGCGTCCCAGGTCAACCCGGTTTTCAATGTGTATTAATAGTTTCATTTTGAAATATATGTTTTCGTATGACTTTTATTAGTTAGACGAACCGGTGGCGACACCGGTTCCCGGTTGAACCCGTTGGTCCGGTCACGTTTTCAAAACTATATGTACCATCAACTTGTTAGCTTGTGTGAAGCTTTGTGTGTTTTATTAATTTGTATAATGTGTAAAATAACATTAGTTAGTGTGTTAATTATTTTAGTAAGGGGTGTTTTAAACATTATGTTGTAGCTTGTTTAAATTGTACATTGTGAAAATTTTATTATACTTTTTAGTAAGGGGTGTTTTAATTGGTTGTTTTTAATTTGATATACACGCTTTTAATTGGTTGTACAATGTGAATAAATTATTGTACTTTAAAGTTATGAGGTGTTTTAATAAGAGTATTAATTATACTATGCATTTCTTTCACCTTTGACTTTCAAGATTTCACTTTTCAAGATTTGACCATACATTATTTATAGCGACAAATAGTTTATTCGACAAATAGTTTATTCATCAAAAAAAGTTTATAGGTTATAAATGAAAAATAATAAAAGTTTGAATATTTAGGAATTAAACATAATGTCTTGAAACTCGGTTCGACCCGTGTGGTTCAACCGGGTGAACAGTTCCGGTCGAAAAACTGGTTGATTTAAACCGGGTCAACTTGCTAGGTTGGGTCGAAAACGGGTCAAATTAAACCGGTTCAACCCGTCTGGTTTGAAGAGTCCCGGGTCAACCCGGTTTGTGATTTGTATTAATTGGTTGTATTTAATTTGGTAGATATGTTTTTAATTGGTTGTACAATGTGAATAAATTATTGTACTTTTAAGTAATGAGGTGTTTTAATAAGAGTATTAATTATATTTCATAATCTTTTATATAATAACAGAATTACATCATTTCGTAGTGTTTTTGTAAATCCCTTCTCATTGAAAAAAAAATTGGACCAATAGGAGAGTTCGATTTTGTCACGTAGGCGAAATCGAGCAACGTGATTGGTCAATATAAAGTCAAAATTAAATTGATTTTGGTCAAACTTAATAAATTTGGTGGACAAATTTGGTTATGTTGTAGCTTGTTTAAATTGTACAAAATTAATGTGGACAAAATTTGGTGGACAAATTTGGTCAAACTTAATAAATTTGGTGGACAAAATTAAATTGATTAAACATTATGTTGTAGCTTGTTTAAATTGTACATTGTGAAAATTTTATTATACTTTTTAGTAAGGGGTGTTTTAATTGGTTGTTTTTAATTTGATATACACGCTTTTAATTGGTTGTACAATGTGAATAAATTATTGTACTTTAAAGTTATGAGGTGTTTTAATAAGAGTATTAATTATACTATGCATTTCTTTCACCTTTGACTTTCAAGATTTCACTTTTCAAGATTTGACCATACATTATTTATAGCGACAAATAGTTTATTCGACAAATAGTTTATTCATCAAAAAAAGTTTATAGGTTATAAATGAAAAATAATAAAAGTTTGAATATTTAGGAATTAAACATAATGTCTTGAAACTCGGTTCGACCCGTGTGGTTCAACCGGGTGAACAGTTCCGGTCGAAAAACTGGTTGATTTAAACCGGGTCAACTTGCTAGGTTGGGTCGAAAACGGGTCAAATTAAACCGGTTCAACCCGTCTGGTTTGAAGAGTCCCGGGTCAACCCGGTTTGTGATTTGTATTAATTGGTTGTATTTAATTTGGTAGATATGTTTTTAATTGGTTGTACAATGTGAATAAATTATTGTACTTTTAAGTAATGAGGTGTTTTAATAAGAGTATTAATTATATTTCATAATCTTTTATATAATAACAGAATTACATCATTTCGTAGTGTTTTTGTAAATCCCTTCTCATTGAAAAAAAAATTGGACCAATAGGAGAGTTCGATTTTGTCACGTAGGCGAAATCGAGCAACGTGATTGGTCAATATAAAGTCAAAATTAAATTGATTTTGGTCAAACTTAATAAATTTGGTGGACAAATTTGGTTAAGAAAAAAAATGCATAAAAAGATAGGTGTCAAATTTATGAAAATAAAAACTTAAAAAAAGATGAAGTAATTAATAAAACTTTAGTGGTTGAATTTTAAATAATTTATATAGAGTAAAGTGTAAAATTATAAGTTTCCAATGTTTTTTAATAACTTTAGAAAAAATACAAATAACCCCTTACACTTTATACCCCCTATACTTTATAATATTAACTTTGTTTAAAGTCACATGAGTATTAGTCTTAGTTTTTAGACTTTCATCCATTAAAATTACAAAATTCAGTAAATATGCGAATTAGTTTTAATATTGTTAGTTTTAGATTTTCATCAATTAGATTTTTTTTTAAATAAGGAATCGTGTTATTCTATTTAAAAGTTTAATTTATGCGTACACGGATTTGAATATTAAATACGGCTGAATTATTAGTAACGGGAATATAAATATCAAATGGTAAGCATGAGCTACTGTGATATGAAAATAAATATACGCGATTCTACTTATAACAACGACTCATGAAATTGTTATTTAAAATTTATATATGAATGTCCATAAAAAAATTTAAAAACTTTACGGAGCATATTTTAACTTCATTAATGCTTATTATGTGCTACTAAACTCGCATATTTTGTACAACATGATATCAATAGTTAAAGTTAAACAATAACATCAACATCAACCTCAACATATCTGTCAGTTAAAAACGTTATACAAAACTAATTTACTCATTTTGACAAGTGATATGCTCTATTAGGCTGCGCCTTCTATTTTTTATTACTTTAGCAGAAAGTGTATTGTGCGCGTTGTTAAGTTCGAAAGAAATGAAGAAAAAAAGTGTACGTTTTGTGCCAATAGTTTGAGTATTAGCTGATTGATGTTTCTTTCAGGATGTTTTATATATCAGTTGGTCCTTATGCGTTGTTTATTTGAACTTGACACATTAGAGACTAGGAATACAAGTTCATCACCAAGTATGCTAAATTAGGAACCATAAAACCCCCGAAACTACACCTGATGCATCAACTACAGATTTACTTTTAAGGTTACTTAGAACATAACTTTGATATAATTATTTGCTTATATGGTATATGTGCTTATTGAATTTTAACATCAAATTGTCTCTTGAATTTTCATGTAGTTAAACAGCTAACTCACATAATACCAAGCTAACGTTATATAAATGCCTTTGTCTCAGGCACTTATATGTGTTGCATTAACCTTATTCAAAAGTTGAAATAAATAAATAAATAAATAAATAAATAAATAAACTCACAAGTATTTGATGAGTTGATTGCTTTTGAATTTGTTGTAATATAGAATAATATGATCTAGAAAGAGATGTAACTAATGTGTCTCATTCACTTGAAAATTTGTTGCGAAAAGAATGAGCCGGTTTACTAAAGTAGGACTTGCTTAAGTTATTAGAGTTTGGGACTGTTATTTTCTACTAATTATAGTAAGTTTTTAAAGGGTTTTGGGACCGTCTTAATAGTTAGGTTCAGTGGTGATTAGGATTGTTTTAATAACTGTCTTAATAGTTATTAAAGGGTTTTTATGACTGTTTTAATTGCAGAATTCGTTTGTGACTGTTTTTAATAGCTGAATTGATGGGTGCTTGAAACTGCCTTGATAGCTTAATTCAAGGGTGTTTCAGACTATTTCAATTACTAATTTTAGGGGTGTTTGAAACTGTAAAAATAGCCGAATATAAGAGTATTGCGACTATTTTTAATAGGCATTGTTATTGCAAAATAAATTTGACTTTATACTAAATTAATAGATGTAAAGTTCAAAACATTTTAAAACAATATATTCGGTATTAAATATATGATAAAATTTTTATGTCAAAACCCCGTGCGTGCACGGGTATTATAACTAGTTTAGATTTTTCAAGATTTTCACTTTTCAAGATTGACAATTTTTTTAAGATTGACCATTTTTTCTTTATATGTAGTATAGAGTAACAAAAGTTTATTTTTAGTAAAAACCCATTAGGGAGTTTTCCTATTTCCACTAAGAAAGCCCAAATGACAAATTAGTATAATTTAAACAAAAAATATAGTATCAAAGTAAAAAAAAAAAAAAGTAAAGAGAGAGAGAGAAGAGTCTTGATGGTGGGAACAGTCCAACAACAACACGGTGGCAAACAACAACATCAACTACCACGGGTTGGGTCGCGTGCACTTCACATTCCACACGCCGCGCGTCACCCACCCCGTCATCCCATCATCACCATCCACCCACCCACCCGGTGGCCCTCTTTTAACCACACACACCTAGTTTTATTAAAAACACACACACGAACACACACCAAACCCAAACCCAAACCCAAACCCTAACCCTAACCCTAATTTTCTAATTCTCAATGTCCGGCAACGGCATCATCATCTCCGGCAACGGCGCCGACACCAAACCCCCCAGAAAGTTCCCGCCGTTATGCTGGTCACAAGAAGAAGCTCTTGTTCTAATCCAAGCTTACCGTGACCGATGGCACGCTCTCCGCCGTGGATGTCTCCGTACGGCTGACTGGGATGCGGTGGCGGAAGACCTTGGCCGGATCTGTCCCGGAGTTACGCCGCAGAAAACCTCCGCTCAGTGCCGTCATAAGATGGAGAAGCTCCGGCAACGGTATCGGGTTGAGAAGCAGCGGGAGATGTCGTTTGGTGGTGGTCAGTTTGTTTCGAATTGGTTTTATTTTGAAGCTATGGAAGCTTTGGAGAGGAATGATGAGATTGAAGTTGTTGGGTCGGGTTCCGGGTATTCGGGTTCGGGTTATTCGGGTTTGAATCCGGGGCGAGGGATTCGGTTTAAGCCGAATTCGGCAGGTGTAGGTTTGCCGTTGAATAATAGTAATGTTCGGGTTTCGAATAATTATGTGACACAAGTGGAAGATAATGATAATGATGAGGATAACGATGAGGAGTTTGAGGATGGTTATTACGAAACGCCTATTAATAAGAAGAGTTGTGCGCCGAGATACCGAGAGTTGGAGCATTTAGGGGCTAGGCCTAGGAAAGTTATTAAGACGGGGCCGAATGTGAATTCGAGTTATGGTTATTGGAATGGGAATGAGGAAGAGAGGGGTTCGGGGTATGGCGAGCGAAATGGGAGGAGTTTGGTGGGATATAGTGAAAGTGAGAAAAGAGGGGTGAAAAGAAGTAAAGAGGATGATGACGCGGGTGATGGTGATGATCCGCTCGGGAAACTTGTGTCGTCGATAAAGGTATTGGCGGATGGTTTTGTGAAGATGGAGAAGATGAAGATGGATATGGTTCGTGAAATTGAGACGATGAGAATGGAAGCTGAGATGAAACGGAATGAGATGTTGTTGGAGTCACAGAGGCAGATGGTTGCCGCGTTTGTTAAAGGTTTAGCTGAGAATCCTAAAAAGTAAGGTGATTTTTGTGTCTCAGTCTTTATATAAGTGAGATAGAATATGTAATCAATATTTCATGCTATTACTGTCATGTTCATTTAGAGATCGGATATAATGTGAATAAATGAAGAGACTTCTTTCAAGTGATGCTTGGATTGCTTAATTAATTTGCTTATCTGGTTAGTACGCCTTGATACAATAGTTGGCTGTTTAGGATTGTTTATCCGATCTGCTTATCTGATAATAGTGATCTCATTAGTCTGCTTAGAGACTTTTTGACTGCTTACAAGGCGCTCTATACTTTGCTTATGGAAAATTGTATTTAAGGCATTTACATGTTTTTCATAACGCTTTTGCTGTCAAGTGTCTTGCTGTCTTAATGTTTATTACCTAGACAGATTAGAGAACAAATCAATGCAATTCAGAATGTGTAGCATGAAATTATTTTTGTGGTTGTTGACCAAATTGAGTGAAAGTGATGCTGTAAGTGTTTGTACATATAATGCACAAATAGGTTTATCTTTAGATCAGTTGATAGTAATCTCTATTAGGAAGGGTTAATAAGCTAGCATTGGTAAAAACAAAAGCATCTAATGGCAGCAGGGTCGCCTGCGACAGAGTAGCAACGGCCGGTAGCAGCTGTACGAAAGTGTGCTAGTTGACACACGGTGTTACAGCCATCACAGCTGAACACTTGATGCTCTTCTATGCACTCTAACGCAGATACCATCATCCGCTCGTTACCTGTTAAATGTCAAAACTAATTGAGAATGGTATCTGTAGTAAATGAAGGGAGGTGTTTGGATTAGGTAATTTAGAAGAGATTATGCAGTTAAACAGCTCCAAAGAATATTTCTGCGCCAATCAAGTAAAAGCTCCAAGAAATAAGCTAATCCAAATTCCCTCGAGAACCAAATGTTTAATACGGAATAGAATAAAAGGCTTTCCAACCCATATAGAATTGCATTAAAAGTTGAGGCTTTGTTTGGTATACCATATTGCAGCAACTTTAAATCTGATCAATTGAAGCTATTTATTTCATTTTTTGGCTAACTGGATTAGCCGAATTATTAGCAAATCACAAATTCACAAGAGTATACATTCATTTTGAGTTGGTGATTAACAATATGTCACATAAGATAAATATGCATTCATTTTATAACGTATACTGACATGATTTTTGTGGAAAACTGTTGATAATATACCTGTGGCCATTAAAGTAAGCAGAATAAAGAAACCGAACATTGATAAGTTCTTCATCTCTACCTTTAACAACCCAAAAATCTTATGATTGAAAACTGAAAACTACAATACACATCAGTTTTATATGCTAAAGTAAAACTAAAAACTCAACAATCTTTGTGTGAATGTATCTGGAACAGTATTCTACGTAATTGTCTAGTGTCCGTAAGAAAATTGCGTTCTTCGTCTAAAGTTATATGATAACCACTTCAAGACATAATGTTGCCCAAAACATACATTGTCGATCAAAAGAACAGGTTTTTCTTAGACTGCCCGTTACGCAGTCTTGTTCCATGCGTGATACAAGCCAATGACGTGTCAACCATCGTTACGGTACCCCCCAACCACACGTTATGACTAAAATTTGGAGGTGATTTGGTCATGTCATGACCAAATTGTTCTTTTTGTTTGTATTTTGCGCGAGTGTGTTATGAGGTACGGTTGTGTTTTACCGAAGTATATTTTTGTGGTTGGTTTGATGGTCACCACTACAGCTATTTGTCGGTGTTTTGATGAAGAGAATAAATGATGAGATAACGATGGTTTTCTTACGTGTTGTATACTTGTATTTGATCACACGTTACAGTTTGTGATAACATGGAAGAAAAGTAAGATGATATGTTCATATGTCACGCATTTATTCGTCTAACACGTCATGTTATCTAGTTTACACAGTAATATATGTAACTTTCAGAAGTTAAACTTGTAATAACCAGTGAAAGTTAAACTCATCAGATCTTATGGATCATATACCATTATGATAGCCATAAATTGTAATTGGCCAACCCTAGAGACACTAGTACCCTATAACATTGCCCTATGAGAAGCTAAAGTCAGTGGGGCAACCAGCCATCAACCCTTATCCACCCCCACACCCACCCCAACCCACACCCATTATCACACGCTTTTCACTTTGTGTGGTTGGTTGAGCACATAATTACAAAGTCAAATGGGTAAGGTATGGGTATGGTGGACTACTACTAGTGGCCACCTTCTTCCACGTCATCCAAACACACTCACACCTACCATACCATACCATCCCATCGCATACTCCCCAATCCATCGTCATTATCACCCACCCACCTTTTATTTTCATCTCTCCACCACACAAAAATCAACCATACCCTCATAACAAACCATCATCAAGATCCCTTTTTTTGCATCAAGATTTGATCTTTTTGCTTAAAGATTGAAAACCCATGTTAATTAACCATTAAAATTGATCAAAATTGGTCAAGATTTGATCTTTTTGCATCAAGATTCAATTTTTTGGCTTAAAGATTGAAAACCCATTTCAAACCCACAAAAAAAACCATAAAAAATTGATCAAAATTTGATCTTTTTATATAAAATTTGAGTTTTTTGGCTTAAAAATTGAAAACCCATGTCAACTACGGTAGCAACAGTGAAACCCACGCGTAAATTCCCACCGCCGTGTTGGACACGCGACGAAGCACTGGTTTTAATCGAAGCTTATCGTGAAAGATGGTACGCGCTTCACCGCGCCTTCTTAAGGAACCCTGACTGGGATGCGGTGGCTGAAAAGGTGACAACTGCTTGTCCTGATGTCATGCCGCCCAAAACCTCCGCTCAGTGCCGTCACAAGATGGAGAAGCTCCGGCAACGCCACCGTGCTGAGAAGCAACGCGCTGCCACCTTTCCGGGTGGAAGGTTTTTCTCCTCTTGTTTTTATTTTGATGCTATGGAAACTTTGGAAAATGGACCCGGGTCTGAACCCGGGTCAGGACCCAATGGCCCGAATAGTAACCCGGGTCAACCGGGTTTGAACCCGGGTCGTGGGATCCGGTTTAAGCCGTCTGGTGTTGGGAACAATTTGGTGACTTTAGCTGCTAATAATGCTTATGTGAATAATTGGGTGAATCAAGAAGATGGTGATGATGATGGGAATTATGTTATTGATGGGAATCCGTATAAGAATTCGGGGTATGTGGGCGGGATTCGGGCGAAACCTGTGATCCCGGTTGCGGCAAGAAAGGTTAGGAAAGTTGATGAGGAGGGCGAAATGTGGGTGAAAATGCCTAGGGACACGAATTCGTATCAGGGGAATAATGTGAATGAGAGTTATAACGCGGGTTTGAAGCAGGGGATGAAGAGAGGGGAGACTGGGATTGATGAGGTTGTTGCGTCGATTAAGATGTTGGGAGACGGGTTTATGAAGATGGAAAAGATGAAGCTTGATATGGCGCGAGAGATTGAGAGGATGAGGATGGAAAGTGAGATGAAACGGAATCAGTTGATCTTGGAGTCACAGAAACAGATTGTGGATGCTTTTGTGAAAGGTTTGATGGAGACAAGGAAGCGGCCAAGAGAAGAAACTGTGGCGGATTCGTAGTGTTTGAGATATGTGATTAGTTCTTGTATTCAATAATGATGTTTTTTTTTAGTTGGAAGGTTAACATAGTTCTGCCTCATAACTTTGTTAGATGTGAAAATATATCAAGTCTTTAATACTGGCTTTGTGTTCTTATTACATTCAGTTTTTCAGCTCTAGTTTTGGCTCATGGCAAAGATAGTTCATCTTGGATAAAACTTTGTCTAATTTTTGTTGGGCTGCTGGTCATGTGCTTAAAAATTGAGTTTTAATGTAACTTCCCGTTGCCCGGTTTAACTCATCAGTCGAATCCAGAGTCAACAAGTTAATAGGCTAATAAGCTTTTAGCAACTCAACAAGTCACAGCAATGGCCAACATTGAGCAATTGTATCTCGTCATCTGCTAAAACTTTACGGCAAATAACGGGCATTTAACCCACAACCATTGGTGGCACTTGCTACAGCTTGGTTGTTGGACTTCTGTTTTATCTTATTTTGTCAATAAGCTATTCAAGAAACTTTACATTTGAGAGATTGGTACTTGATAATATGTAATCTTGAATCCAAATAAGAACTTGTGTTATGTTTGCTCTTTGTGTTTTCCTCTATTGAAATGGATATCTGATGACAACAGGTCCAAAAGAGATATTTGTTCAGTAAACTTGGTAATAAATCCATCTCCTCTTTTTGCGTTTGAAAATTTGAGGGTGGACATCAAAATTGACATTCTTTTGAAATCAACAACTTAACTTCTCTAACCTTGTCTACACAATTGGCCTTAGATGCTAGAAATATATCTTAATACAGACGTTGCATATGCACCCTCATATTCTTTATTGAAGCACTTGAATATCAAGCTTAGCTTGTTCTCCATTTGAACTCGGACAATGCACTCTCATATCACCAACATCATCACTATCTGTTTCCGTTTCTTCAGCTTGATATGTCGAATGAACTCCATACAATAAATAGAACAAGGTTATCAAACAAGTCCACACACCAAACCTCTCATATGACAACTTTCTCAAAGTGGCCATAAGAAATACATTTAAAAAAATGGAAAGCGCGGCAGGCCATGGCATGAATGGTACCTGCCACTCATGATTTGGCCGGTCTTGGCCACCACCAGTAGGCATGAAATACTGGAAAATTGCAGTGGTAGCGATCACACAAATTCCAAATAGTGGCAATCCCCACTTTTGTAAGTGGTTGAAGTGCCAACAGATAGAGAAACCGATGGATGCGCTTGAGAGAACAAAGAGGAAGATGAGTGTGTGGAGTGGCGGATTGTTGGTGTTGATGGCATAACGATGGTAGATCAGCGCGTTGGCCACTAGGTAGAACACCAATAAGGTGCCAATTGAGATCATCTCTAGTACAATGCTGAGTTCTGTGAAGAGTGCTATTGAGGCTTGACAGAACCCTTTAAAGAAACATAAAGCCTTTAAGATTCTTGAAATAGCTCTTGACTACAAATGATCTGTTAAACGCTCATATCGACAGTGATTTAATGGAATATGTACACACTCATTCTGTTTTACTGTTCATGTATGTTATAATTACTTCAGAAAGAATTTAAAAAAAAAAAAAAAAAAAAAAAAAAACTTTTACTTACCTAAAAAGATTGTTGCATTTTGAGGGGTACCCGTTGTAGGGTGCACCTTAGCGAACCAAGATGGCACTAGCCGAGCTCTACCAATGACACACAAATACCGAGCTTGGCCAAGCATTGCTACCAGAAGAGATGCCACAATTCCCAAACTAGCGCCTGCTCCAACAATGTTGCTAGCCCATTTCCACCCAATGCTTTGGAAAGCGACCGAAAACGACGCACTACTTGATATCTACGAATAATCATTTGAAGAATTCCTATTTATAAGACAGAAAATCCAACTGGAATAACTTAGACTAATAGTTATCTTGTTTTTCTTTCATCTACTTAATTTGCTCTACATATTTTTCACAAAATAGAGAATTGGTTACCTGGTTATAGGGAACCATCATACACAAAGACAAAGCCATAAGGCAATAGATCACTGAAACAATCAGAACCGAACCAACTATGCCCAATGGGAGGCTCTTTGAAGGGTTTTTAATCTCTTCGGCCATTGTGGAGACAGAATCATAGCCGATGTAACTAAAGTAAACGATGGCTGCTCCATCAATGACACCTTTGACACCATAAGGAGCTAACCCTTCTGGCTGGATTAGGTTGTCTGTGTCCCCGTAGCATATACCAGCGATTATAATAAATCCAAAGAACACCACATGAAACACCGTCATTATAATGTTTAGCATGGAGCTCTCCTTAGTGCTGAAATTTGAAAATTTAACATATGATTAATGAATTAATCAAAATCAATATGGAAACAAAAAATGATGTTTGTGTCATTTTCACAAGCCACTATCACAATATCCACTAGTTCATTGTCTAGCAGAAAAATTAATAATATCTTTGATTCTTTAATTACACAAACATATTAAGTATTACCCATGATATGAGATACCTTTTCCATTTTAATTGTTTTCTCTCTAATGATTTGGATCATATTATATATGTAATAACTCAGTTATACACACTGCAAAGTACAAAAACCCTCCAATTAAATTCATAAAGCCCATAAAGATATATTTGATACAAACGTATCAGCATATCCGAATAGATAATCAGTTCAGCTCGCTGTAAATTATTTTTTTGAATAACCAATGTAATTTTATATTTACGAAGGAGACACAGCCTTTATAACTGATTTTTCCTATAATTCTCATTGTCTTCAAATATGACTGAACCCTACTAAACTTATTGGATCATGTTTATGTCATTATTAGGGAAAAATCAATTTAGGTGTACCAAAACATACACATATATACTGGTTGGGAATCTATTCTCAACTTTTGGAATTAAGAATGAACTCTAACGATTAGGAATCTATTTTCAGATAATCATAGACAATTAAGGAAAAAAAATTAGGATGTAGCATGGAATACTTGAACCTTGCATTGGTCAATTAGGTTAGATTAGTGAGGATGATAAAAACAATGTAATAATCATAACATCAACCTTAAGGTCTGTTCTTCTGCTAATTTAAACTATTTATAGACCATCCAGTTCGTGAGGAAAAAAAAAAAAAGTTATGAAATAATTACTAACATCCATCACTGGAAAACCATTCATTTCCAGACTGGTATAGGGCACATTAAACTGCAAAAGTTGGAAAATGTATAAGATAAAGTTTAACAAAATCGAACCTCCGACATAGGCAAAGAGTAAGAAGAATAATGAGAGCAACAGCTGGGAGATCCAACATGTTGTAACCTTTCGCCAAGCCATCTACTTCAATTCGCCACGCATTTGGATCTTCCTGCCCAAAAGTAGTACACAGATATTCTGTGAAACTTCTAGCAACTGCGGCATTTGACAACACATACTCCATTAATATATTTGCACCCGCAAGATAACCTACAAATTCTCCTGCAATCAATATATATTATTATGAATAAGCCGACCAATATTTTCTTGCTAATGATAAAATAAACACCAACGGTTAGGAATGATTTTATTTCGTTTGGACAGAAGATGCTATGCTAACATCAATGCGTACAGATTTCCGAATTGTTTTTTGGAGACAAAATTATTTTTTTAAGTGTGGCAAACCTTATTATTATGTTATGTATTACTGCATTTAATGTTCTCTTTTCATACCAAAAGTGACTCTTAGATAACTAAAGGCACCACCAGCGACTGGAATTTGGATGGAGAACTCAGTATAACACAAGGAAGAGAAAAGAGCTGATATTCCAGCAATGATATATGACACAAGAACAGCAGGTCCGGATTTATCTCTAGCGACGGGTCCAGTTGTGACAAAAACTCCAACACCAAGCATACCACCAACACCAAGAGCTATAAGGTCATACCATGTTAGTTTTCTCTTCATGTCAGCACCAGACCTTAGCCTCATTTGGTTAAGCTCCTGGTCTGGTGTCCATGTGGCTAGAACCCTCTTCCTTAACCTTTTCGGTGTCTTGGAAAGAGTTTGGAAGTAACCAGAGAGAAAAACAGTGTTGTTAGGAGTTGCTGTTTGATTGTTATGAATGGCTGCCATTGCTCAAGGGTTAGTTTGTGTGTTTTCGCTATGAAGAAGGGTGGTCTTAAATATGCATTGGAGAATATAATGGTTTGTTTCTTTTGGTGTAATGATATGCCCACTTTCAAATATGATTTTCCTCAAATCACTCCTTTATAAGCATTGAAATGAATAATGAAATCATTATTAGGAGTGCAAATATATCATCAGTATAATAAGTTGGGATAAGGTCGTAGAATAGCAATTTAGTTTTCCAAATGTATCGATTTGGTACGTGAATTTTAAAAAAGTTGTAGAAATGTAACGAACTTTCATAAGTGTTTCAATATGGTTTGTGATGATGATGTGTCACGTTATAAATGGTGACACGTGTCAGACTTTCAGGTATGACACGTCATTATCATGTACCAAATTGGAACACTTATGAAAGTTCGTTACATTTCTAGAATATTTTTAAAATTTACATACCAAATCGGTACATTTGAAAAAGTACATTGCTATTCTTCGACCTAATACCTGATAAGTTAAGTATGAAGATAAATTGTCATTTGTATATTAAATAGCTTACATCAAGTTGAAATCATTCTTTTGGCACTTAGCAATAGGTTTAGATTTTAGTCTTTATACATGCTAGTTTATATATCACACATATATGGCTTTTGTGAGCCCCGAGAATTTTTAAAGGGGGTTCTTCTAGCCATAGAAGCATGCAATAAAAGTTGTAAAGAGCCAACCATTTTATTTGAAACTAAATTTGTTGGAGGAATCACAACAAGAGTGATGAGACTTTGACCTAAATGTTTGGTATTTCTTCATCCATTGGATTAGAATAAATAGGATTATATGAAAAGCATCTTCTAATACACTTTGTTAAAGCCAAGTATGATGATTTGATTTTCGCATAAATCCCAAGAATAATTGACTCGGTTCGAAAGAATATTTGTTTTATCACTGTATTATTGAGTAATATAAGTTCTGATAGCTGATTACAATGTTACTTCTGTTATCAGTTATCCTATAGTTGTATCCTGTCTTACTCAACGATTCTAAACAAATATGTCATTATATGCCTGTTTTTGACCTGCATATAAACTGGTATATGAAGCATAAGTTATAATGATCAAATATTCAATAATGATACAAAGATTAAATCCATATATTCTTTTCTGATCATAAACGCAACAAAAAGAAATGAGAAGATATGAAGTCAAAAGGAAAGATTTTATACCTAGTACTAATACTTTCAAAACAAATGTGATGTTAGGAATCCATATCATATATGAAAAGTTTGTTTAACCATATCTTTAGCATATATTGTTAGGCTCCTAAAACCTAGATAAGTACAACTGGCGTTTCGTTTTAAAACCATTTGACAATATCAGGAGTAGCCCACCAAGCTTATGTTAACTTTGATATTATCTTTTTACCAAGTGGAATTGTGTTTACACTCCCAACATATATGTTGTTGCTTTTAATTAGTTAAAAAGTGTATGCAGGACGCATCAACAAAGTTTAAGCACATTCGATTAAAATGCTTGAAGTTGGTGACTTTTGCAAGGGTTTGGGTGATTTGGAAAATATACAACAAAGTCTAGGTACAGCTTAAAACAGTCCAATAGTGTTGTAGGCATGTTCAGGGAGATGCAGAATTAGTGTTTCTTGTTTTTTTGTTAAGTAACAGCTGTAAAAAGTTTTCTATTATTTGGGTGGAGTTGGTGTTCAGTTTTCCCAATTCCAGTACCTACATTGTAATTTCGTTGATGCAATTATTTTGTTCTAGCTTCACGCTAGAAAGGCCGGTAACAAGAAGACAACTTCAACAGAACAGTGAATTGTATGTGTCTTTCATGACCATTTAGTGTTTGTATGATCATGTATAGCTGTTGGCACGTCGTTTCTGTTCATGATATGATAAAATCATCATCATTGTTCTAAAGAAAATATTTGTAAAAATGGGATTATATCTAATGATGAAAATTAACCATGTAATTATTTTGCTAATATGCTGCTCTGAGAAACACCCACTTACAAAATCTATATGTTTTCATTGTTTTCTCGACGGGTCATGAATAAACTAAGAAATCCACTCATAACTGCATACATCATTGTGAGCAAGAAGAAATGGATGGACGGAAAGCCTAACACAAGTAAACCTCACATTTTGGCATGTGGATGAGTTAAGAGTCTTTGGGACCACTTATACCCCCTCTTAAACTAATATAATTACTCCATTAATCAATAAAGAGATTCATATGAGCTATGATTGGAGATGTAATGTATTGTGTGTGTATAGATACACATGTATAAGCACAATATGATTCTCTCCAAAAAAGAAACTACCTTTTAACTTTACATCAATCTTGACTTAGTTTCCATGTAATTGTAAATTTGTACTATGAATTTCATTTCTATATATACCTATTGATAGTTTAAATTGAGAGTTTATAACCATACATGAGAAGGAACAAAAGTTGGAGACTTTTAGAGATTAAGATTAAAACAGTTTTGATTTCATGCTGGTCATGATAGATGCAACCAATTATTAGTTTTCTATTAAAAAGTCTTTATGATGTTTTCTCGTGTCAAATTTGTTCGCATTATTCGAATATAAGTGTTATATTTATTGTACTGAAAAGACTATAAATTCACAGAAGTTTCTGATGACGACAAAGCTTTTGATTAACGCCACCAGGACAGGATTATTCCTTTTTTCTTTCTCTAAATATCTATTGAATTCCTTTTGATGCATGTGAAAAAAGTTGAATTTGATCGTGCTATATTGCTTAAGATGGCTAAATAATTTATACAAGGATCCATCTGAGATATGAGATTCGATTTGAGTTGGTGTAATGAGTTAACTTTATCGTACTCTAGTTGGATCCAAAGAAGAGAAACTAAAAACAAGTTTTAAGGTTACAAGTGTTGAATCAATGTTGTGAAACATGTGACAAGATTTTTTCCTTTGACCCAAACAAACTGAGCTTGATCTTATTTGTAACAGTGTTTCGAATATTCCTCCATACTCATGAGATCGAGGTATATATAAAACTTAATGAGTACTGTTAAATGATGGAGATTTCTGAAAAAGCTGAGCTAAATTGGTTCTAGTGAGAATGAGGTCACCCACCATGAAACATGAAATGGCATCACTGAAATGACAGTTATTTAATAAACAAAATAGTCACTTATTTACCATTGTATTGGCTTATAATGATTCCATTAGAGAAGCTTTAGTTTGGTTTAATGAACACAATAAACCAATATAATGACCATTCAGTTAGTTCAACGGTTGAACTTAACCTTACTATCTATGCGATAGTTTGTTCCCACCGCATACTCCTAATGTACTCTCACAAAATGCGATTCCGAAGAAACGGTTTGATAATTGGGAAAGAAGTGTTGAACAATCTTTGATTCACATACCATCATCCAAGATAAGCATAGCTACCACCTCAAAACCCCTTTTAGTTAGCACAAAGCTTGTTGAGCACATATATATCGCCAAGTATACACTGTGATAATGGCGTCCTCTAGGCTCTAACCCGAGAATCAGATTTGTTGAAATTAACATGCTCAACACTTTCACACACAAAAGTCCCACCAAGTTGCAAATATTCCGTGGGGAGATGTTGACTCTTTAATTTAGGTTTCTAAACAAGGACTTCAATGCCGATCATTCATTTGCATTGTTTTTTTTATAACAAGCAAAAAAGCCTATATTCATGGGTGGTAATGCATGAAAAGTTTAAATTAGAGGCTTATAGCCTCCCATATGCATCCATTCATCCATGTCACTTGCTTTGTTCCTAATTAATTCTTCAATGATCCCATTGGCATCAACATTAGAGGGGATTTTTTTTTTTTTTTTTTTTTTTTTTTTTTTTTTTTTTTTTTAAATGCAAAAGTTACACATTCACATTATATCTACTACATATATTTCATACAATAATTGTATCAAACGGTACTCGGAAACACAACTACTTGGTTGTGAAACATTTCACACACTACATGATAACGTTAAGCTACATGCGCGCACTTTGATCATCACATGCTTTACTTATGTTTGCAATAAATACCATATAACTAAAGCAATGTGTTAAATTGTGCTTGAACAATAAACATGCCAATTTAATTTTTTAACAACAAACTCAAACATGTTCTTTTGGGTAAAGGGACTCCATCCGGTAAAATATATTTAAAAAAAAAAAAAAAAAAAAAAAAAAACCTAAGTACAGTAAAATGTGCCTGAAGTACCACATTAACCTCAAGCAATCACTTGAACAACCACTAGATCATTTATGACAAGCCACAAGTGATCAACTAGCTACAAACAACTAAACTACCAAACATGAACTAGCATAAACTAAGACACATCAAAATTTATGTAAAAAAAAAAAAAAAAACACACCTATCCAAGTCTGGTGTCATGGATGCCAGCAGCCTTTAGTTCGGCTGTAGAGAGACCATAATCATCAAAATAACCATCGTCATAAGTATTGTAGTTGTATGTATCCTCTCTCCATTGCTCCAAAAGACTCTTCGGGTTGCCTCCACCACCAGAATAATTAGTCACATTAGGATAATCCAACACCTCATCATCATCCTCACTGTCAGAGACGACCACATAGCCAACCTTAGAAAAAGGATTACCCACCCTATTTGCTTCTTTTTCTAAATTAGGAGTGCTATTAATATCGGAATGACCATGGGTATTAGAAGAACTAGGAATATTGTCAGAACTAACCACACCATCAGCAATATTAATATCGGGATCACATGTAGGATCGCACAGATAATTAATCTTTTTTAGAGGTTTACCATCATCATCTACAAGAGTAACTTTTCCATCAATAATTAGCTTTTCAATTTTCTCAAAAATAGAAGTAGTACTAATGCTACTAGTTTCAAAATTTCAGAACGAAGAGTCACTAGAATTTGCCCCACTACTAGCCAAATTTGAATCCCCCCCCCCCCCCCCCCCATTGGTACCCAAAGCACAAGTAGGATCAATCACAGGTTCCAAAACAAAATCTTGCTCCTTAAGCACATCAAAACTATTTGTCAACTCAAACATGTCTCAACTGTGACTCGAATCTTGAAGAACCTTAGCTACATACTATTATTGTATTCAAAGCAATGACAAAGTTTCCAAATTTAGATACTTTTTATGTACAAAATCGAGATTCATATGTCTTACAATTAAAATTGTGAATTTACATTGTGTTCACATTACACGAAAATAATGTGAAATATGAAAAGCCAGAGTAAAAATCACAAATCCGCCACTAAACTCTAATCGCGAATTAATTGGATTACAAGCACTTTTAGTAACATAAAAATAGCTAGTTTTCGCAATAGGCTTTTGGATGCGGCTTTAAGTTATGAGCGGTTTATTATTGTTCTTAATTAAATGATGAAAGCACTAGGTGTGGTTGTGAGTTATCTGTACACGTTATAGCATATACAAAACCAACCTCACTCATATCGAGGTTATAAGTATACCGAGAACCACAAAATAACAAATACAAGCATTGATGGTGTGCGCCATCACCATGGTGCATATGCCTATAACATATACAAGCGTATCATGGCTCCAATTCCAAGCCATATGTAACATATTTTTTCTATACCGTGCACTCACCGGGTGCTCTAACAATTAAATATAAGTTCGTTGCTAGAATTCGATGTGTGAGGAAACCAATATATACGTTATATAATTTATTTGGTTTATTTATTTTCAAATGTGCTTCTATTATTCACATGATCTCATTAGACTCTCTGAAGATTCATGATTTTGAAGGGGTGCTAAGCAATTAATTCGGTTGTGTCAAAGAAAATTCTGAATGAGAATGTTGTTAGTTTATGGACATAATTTATAAATGTATATCCGTTTTTGAATTCGAGCCTATAGGAATACATGCGTTACGTATGAGATTCAATTATATAATTTATATATAATAGTTATATATTAATTATATTTCACAATAATAATTAGCTAATGGTCGTTATAACTTAACGGTAGTTAGCTAACAGACGTTAAATGTTAAATAGATGGACTAAATAGAAAATAGCCAAGCAGAAGCAGAAGGTTCTAGAACCCCTCCCTTGGGCTTGGACGATCAGCCATAAGGATTCCCTAAGGAATCCTTATCAAACTTGGACTCTAAATACAAACCCTTATATTCATTGTGTGGTAATCTTGTGAAACCCTATCTAGCCATTTTCTCTTCTTCACCCCTCTTTTGACCTTGTCGTACGAATTACAAACCTCAAAAGGGTTTACGTTTGACTTGAAACGAAACCAAAGTAATTGGTTAGTTATTATGATCAAGAAACAAGCATTCTAATTGAATAGCTATCAATACGCTTGTGCAAAATCATAGAGAATTTCTAATTGGATTTTTGGTGGTGTGCTCTAATCGATTTACACATAAATTGATTTTACTAAACCCTAAGTTTAGGTTTTTTGATTTTCTTGATTACTTGTTTCACGTAACGAGGTATGTTTTCTTTTAGATTAATTAATTATGCACTATATGATGTATGTATTCAGCTGCGTACTCTTTATGCTTGTATGTCTTTAATATGATTAATTAGTAGATTATATATTCCAACAAATGTGTCCAAACTTGTTATGGTTTAGAGTGTGCGGTTGATCTTACTCATTGTCCACCCAAGGTAATATGACATGTAAATAGTAAATAAAAGACAATAGATGACAAGTAAAAGTGTCACTCTTGAGTAGGAATCCTAAAACCGAAAGGAACAGATAATATAAGGGACATGGATCCAATTAATTACACTAATTAAGTACTACACTAAAATAGTTATAAGCACTTGTCCTTGTCCTCAAATGATTTAATTTTTATTAATCAACCACAAAAGTTTAAAATTGGAGAAAAGACACTTTCTGATAAACAATTCATTTGGTCTGCCATGCATCAAAAAATTAATTAAAGAGCCCGTGAGCATTAGTAACAACAAACAAAAATGACATAATAGCACTAAGACAAATCTACTAATGACCCAAAAATTAAAAATCAAGATTTAAAGCTACACTATGTTTGCCAATGATCGAGTGATGTTGAAATCGTGCGCTGCAAAACCAATGAAAAGTTGTATATCTGCCCTTTTGTGCATGGCGAAAGTCCATGTATTTACCATATCATACAATTAAAATGAGGTATACACCTGTGGCGATTCATGACGATGCAATGGATTGCGACTTAACTGAGCTTTATTGTGCAAGAGACTCAAAAAGAGACGTCTAAAGTGCATAACCACATACATGTATCTTTTGCCACGAAGCACTACATCCAGTGAAGAAAAGCAGTTTCATAACTTATAATTTTTAAAAAGAAAAAGTTTCATGAGTAAAAGTAATATAAAGATTTTGGATTCTTTCATACGTAATTTAAATATACATCTTTAGATGGTTCAATTTGCTGGCAAGAGCTAGCTAGCCTTTGAGAAGCCTGAAAGAACTATGAAAATAATAAGCTCTTGCAGCAACTAGTTATTTTAACATTGATTTTGCTGAAGGTGACTTAATTCCATTTCCATCATCCTTAAAAAAACACCAGCATATCTTCTGTTTTTTGATCTTCTCCAAAAATATTTTGTCTTTCTTCACAATTTGCATGAATGCAAACAAATCTAGGTAGTACTAACCTCACTCTCTTCAAGGAGCTTGGTCAATATTTTCATAGATATCGATTTAACATGGTGTGCATCCTTGTTGGTATTCTGTTTATTTATTTATTTTTATTTCACCCTTTCAAGTGAAGTTGATAGCCATCCCATGGAAACCAACAACCCAATTGTTAGGCTTTGACAACTTAATCAACAATTTATAATCTATAATACATATAACGGAGAACCACATTTCTCTAAATGTGTAGTAAGACAATATTTAATTCATCTTTTAAGGAATGCAAATTAACATTTAGTTTGCAAAATATACAAATGGTTAATGTTAAATATAATACATTAAACAATAATTCCTTTCTTGGGTAAAAGGACATAGACCTGGTAAATATATTACTCCAAAAAACGTTTAAGTACAAAGTATATGGGCGAATCCCATATCTCAGCCCGTAACATAGGCGGAAAAACTTACATAACATGATACTTCCTATTCTCTAAATAAGAAAATAAACCACTACTCAAAAGATAACATTAAACTCCTATGAAAACAAAATTATTTCTTACCAAAGCCTTGGAGCTTGATACCATACGCATAAAAAACATCCAAATTCTCTGGAAGTTCGTAGACCTGATCCACATAGTCATCATAATCATAGGCATCATAATCATCTTCACGATCATAACCACCTCCTCTTCATCACTGTCGGAATCAAAAATCTCTCTCATCTTAGAGAATGGGTTAACCCTCTTAGTAGAAGAAGTAAACGGAAAATCCTTTTTATAACCCGGCTAACCAACCCTTTTAATAGCATTACCATCATCATCCACAAGAGTAGCCTTCCCATCAATAAGTAGCTTTTCAAGCTCCACAATTTTCTCAACAATAGGGGTAAGACCAACCTCGTTAACTTTCATTGAATCACTCACAAGCGGTTCATGCAATGTATTACTAGTCATTGGAGACTCATTTTTCTTTTCTTTCATTGTACTACCAGCATCCACATCCTTATTCACTTCCTTAGTAGGAATACCAAAGTCATCAGTATCATCCATACTAAGGGCATCAAACATATTAGATGTAGCAACCTTTGTTCCACTCGTACTAGGCACATCAACACCCTTTTTCTTAGTTACATCCACTTTCTTAGGTTGAGAAGGAGTCTTTTTTGGTTGATATTAGAAGTTCTTACCCACATTAGGTTTTGTAAACCCTTCTTGACCCGGAGCAGTTGGACCACCTTGCTTACCCTTTTTCTTATTGTTGACATTTTAGAAACCATCATTAACACTCTTTGTAGGCTGAATAAGGGGTAAAACAAATTTTGGACAATCAACACGAGTATGACCAAAGATCTTACACGTATCACATCGAGGTGGTTTTCACTCGTATTCAACCCGTATCTTCTCAATAGTCGAACCCGGCCCATCAAGTAGGGGTATTTCAACATTTAGGTTGTCTCTAAGTACCCCATCGATCTGCCTTAACTTCAATTAAGCACCTAGCAAAACTACTGCGACCCCATGATTCCTTGCACATTTGACTAGTATAAGCATCTAACATTCTCGGCGTACCAAATCAATGTAGCAAGAAGACTAAGACCTTTATCAGAAAACATAACAAGAGGAACATCATGGAATTTAACCCACACCGGAATGTTGGTCAAATCCTCTTTAAGTAAGTTGGTGTTCAAGGTCCATGATTTAAGAATAATAGGGACATTCCTAATCAACCACAGACCATTTTCAAGGACATCATTAACCAATAATTCTACTACACATAAATACTAGAACGGTACCAGTGCAATACGGCGGCGGGTACCTGTAACTATAATTTGCATTATTCAGTTATTTAGTTACACATTTAGTTGTCTTTATGCTTTATAAGTAGAGATGATAGAGATGATTAAGCCAAATAATTTTAGTTTGAACAACCAACCTACTTCCTAACAAACTTCCTAACCAACTTGCTTTCTAACCAATTAATTTTGAAATCTTTCCGTAATAATCAAGTAAAAGTCTGAATTTTAAGCCTTTCTAATTATAGAATAGTCACAAATGCATTATATAGTAGTATAGATTTAAATATTTAATAATATAAGTTTAGTGCCATTTTTTGTAGGGTTATGGACATTAAAATTTTTGAGAATTGCATATTCAAAATACATTTATCATCTATGTATGTATTTTAGTAAAATTTTAGTGAACTCCTAATCATTTTGCTAAAAAATTCGATTGAAAAGAAGCGTGCATGTCATAGTATGAAGATTTTCAGGTGATTTATAATTATGAAAATGTGTAATTTTTGAAACCGTAATTTATATTTTGTTAAACAATGTCATCTATAGATTTACTAATAATATATTGCACGAACTAATGTATACTACTTTATGTTTACATGTTATATAAAAGTGTGACGAGGATTACAAACATCTACAGTACCAACTAGCAAGTCTATTTCACCGACAATCATCACAACCTCGTAAAACTATTAACTACTATTTTCGTATCGCCATTGCATCATATCGTGATGCACAAGCACTTTGCCATTTTTATATAAAATAGTGTGTTGTAAAATTATTTCCAATAATTCTCGCCGTGTATAGAGTTATTATCAAAAAAGCATATCGAAAAATATTGCTCATCAAAAATTTTAATTACATAGTACATGTTGCTGTCACGCGCGGGTACCCGCTAGTTTTGCATAGGATTTACGAAAACCAATAATGTACCTGCAAAAAGTAATGAACTAACCCTAGTAACTCTCTCTCCCTTGGCGATTTTTCTGAAAACCGTATACCTCATCTTCCAATTCGTTTCTCATTAATCCATCCATACTCATTGACTGTTTTGATTAATTGTTTATAGGATTTTTTCCTTGATCCAATTCGTGAAACAATACAATCCTGTATGGATTTTTAGAATCGATTTTTAGGGTTTTCTTACTATTTATTCGAATCGAATCAAAAAGTAAACTTACTAGTTATTCGACTAACATGGGGGATAGTTAGGTTGATAGGCGTT
>JARVZY010002634.1:0-44697 GCA_030686995.1 Artemisia argyi
CGTAATCTGTTTAGGTGTGATGAGACAGCTCTTCAAGAATCATTCTGCAAGCGTGTGATGGTAACTGGTGGCGAAAGTATTAAAAAGTCTCTTGATCCAAATTCGGCAGCCATCAGTAGAGATGCTTTGGCCAAAATTGTTTATTCAAGATTATTTGATTGGTAGGTTGATCTAAATGGAAGATTGTTAGTATATGCTGGAGGTGGCAATTTATACCGATTTACTCATTGGTCAATTTTGGTTGTGTTTTATCTCAAACGGGTCAAACAAAGATTAGCTAAGAGGGAAACAAGTCAAACGCATTGAAAGTCTCCTGAAGTATATATTAATGCATTAGTTATTTTATATGAAAAATGGATTACAAAGCGTCTGCCGGTCAACCCAACCCAACCGGTTTTGCCCCGTACAAAATGGCCCTTTTGACCCGTTACTTGACCTGTGCATCTTGCCACCTTTACCATATGTTTTTATTTTTCTTCTGCGTTTATAGCTCAAGCTCTTTATTGCGTCACCCAGGATTGTGAGCAAGATTAATAATACTATTGGTCAAGATGCGAACTCGAAGTTCTTGATTGGGGTTCTGGATATTTATGGATTCGAGAGCTTCAAGACGAACAGGTGCTTAACTGGTATGCTTTTGGTTCATCATTTAAGATATAGGTTATTTCTTGGAAACAACTTCATAAAAACCCTTACTTTGTTTATAAGAAAACTCTTTGTTTAATTTGCGACGCTATCTTAATTGTTCATGAACATAAGAAATTTATCATCTGACATCAGTTTAACATATAAATTAATCGTGCGTATGCAGTTTTGAGCAATTTTGCATTAATCTGACTAATGAGAAACTCCAGCAACATTTTAATCAGGTTTGTAAACATAAGCATTGGCTTATATTTTATTACCTTTGGAGCATGCATAAGCATAATCTGGTTGCTGATATACTGATTTTCTTTTTGGCAGCATGTTTTCAAGATGGAGCAAGAAGAATATACAAAGGAGGAAATCGATTGGAGTTACATAGAGTTCGTGGACAATCAAGATATTCTAGATCTAATTGAAAAGGTCTGTGCATATTTAGGGACTAATTCCCTCTACGTCCTGCCTCATTATAGGTACCAAATACTAGAGGTGGCAAGGTCAACCAGTTTACTATGAATGGGTTGATTCGGGTTATATCGTATCTCTTTCGGGTAAATAATACAGCGTTGTACCTGTTATAATAAGATAAAGTAAAAATTGGGATAAAAAGTGTTTCGGGTTATTTTGGTCCAACAATCGCCCATATGACCTGAATGGCTGATTTATTTTGTCACGTTAGCTAACCTGCCACCTCTAGCTGTTTGTAATATCTTTCTCGGTTTATTGAATCTGGTTCTTGATTGCTTCAGAAACCCGGGGGAATCCTTGCTCTTTTGGACGAAGCTTGGTATGTATGCATTTCACACAGAATAGCAAACTACTTACTGTTAGTATTTATTACAGTGGTTTAGTCTCGTCTAATTTTGACGTAGTTTTCAAAAATTATCCAAAACTGATGATGTTGATTCCATGCAGCATGTTTCCAAGATCTACTAACGCTACCTTTGTGGAAAAGCTTTACCAGACGTTCAAAGATCACAAACGTTTTAAGAAGCCAAAGCTATCAACGACAGACTTCACCATCTGCCACTATGCTGGTGATGTATGCATTTATATTCCCTTTTATCGCACAGTAGTCACCGAAATGGATAAATCCAAACACCCCTCCATTTATACTTGAAGTCATCTGGTTTCAGGTCACGTACCAAAGTGATTACTTCTTGGATAAGAACAAGGACTATGTTGTTGCGGAGCATCAGGCTCTCATGAATGCTTCAAAGTGTTTCTTTGTATCGAGTTTATTCCCACCTTCTTCTCAAGATTCATCTAAAGCTTCAAAGTTCATATCAATTGGTTCCCAGTTCAAGGTTTAGTTTTGCTTTATATCTCAAATCCACCATTTTATTTTTTATTTATTTTTTCATTTCACAAAAGAGGTGGCATTTTTGACCCGTCAGCTTATATATGCTACTAAATTATGTTTCTCTTGTTCTCACAGCAACAATTACAAGCCTTGCTTGAGACACTTAGTCACACAGAGCCACATTACGTCCGCTGTGTCAAACCGAATAATCTTCTAAAGCCTGCTATATTTGAGAACCAGAATATTCTGCAGCAACTTCGATGTGGGGTAAGTTTAGCACATATAGGCAGAAGTGGCAATTTCGAACTGCAGTGTATTTTAATGCATACAACCTCATGAATAGCTTTATAACATTTCTTTAATAATTTAAGCATGTTATGTACTTTTGAAATTATTATAGTGGACAAAAAAATGCTTATGGCCAACCCGACGCACTCTTTTTCAACCGTACCAAAATATTACTCATTTTCCCCCAAACCCGTTTTGACTCGGCATGCATACACTGTTACTATTTCAGGGAGTTATGGAGGCAATTAGGATCAGTTGTGCAGGCTTTCCTACTCGTAAACCGTTCCATGAATTTGTAGAGCGCTTCAAAATACTTTCACCTACTGTAATAAAACTAAGGTAGGCAACTCCAATTTATAGCCCACTTTAAAGTCCGTATAACATGCTTTGATATTTTTATCTTGCATTCAACTCTAGTGATGAAGTGGAGGCTTCAAAGATTCTATTAGAGAAAGCGAACCTTCAAGGTTATCAGGTACATGGAATATTATTTTTAAATGGTAGCCTCACGTGCTATGACTTTTATGATGTTTCTGATCAAAAGTCTTGCAGATAGGTAAAACGAAAGTGTTTCTCAGAGCAGGTCAGATGGCAGAAATAGATGCTCGAAGAAGCCAGGTTTTAGGAAGATCTGCTACCAAAATCCAGACAAAATTTCGCGGGAATTCTGCATGCAAGAAGTTTATCTTATTAAGATCTGCAGCAATACCATTACAAACTATATGTAGAGGTAATGATTGTTAAGAACTACATGCAAGAAGTTTATAATCTTGATGGTTAACTGAATAGAATTTGGAAAGCTTGTTTATATAGTATATTGTTACAGGGAAAGTTGCACGTCTTTTCTATGAGCATCGGAGAAGAGAAAGGGCATGTTTGAGGATCCAGAAAAAGGCACGCATGCGTCAGGAGAGGAATAGATACAAATTAATGAGCTATTCTGTTATTTTTATTCAAAACGGAATGCGTGGCATGGCTGCACGCAATGCATATCATTCTAAAAGGCGAACAAAGGCAGCAATCGGTATCCAGGTATACTAGAATTCATTCAGGAAGTACATATTTTAGTTATGTAGCTAGTATCCATCAGACTCCATGTTCATAAAAGCCATGTCACTGGCTTCAATTATTTTAAACTGATATCGTTGCATGAAAAATTGCAGAGTCGATGTCGACGACATTTGGCTGTCCGTCGATATTTAAAAATGAGGAAAGTAGCAATTTACGTTCAGTCTGTCGCTAGAAAAGACATGGCACGCATGGAACTAAAGAGTCTGAAAAAGGTAACTAATCTTTCATCTGCTTTATGTTCTTTAAATTGGCTTAGAACAAAACATCAGCTGGTATTTTTATTTTTCTAGTTCGACATTACTCTATGTATATTATAAACGGTCCGCTTCTTGAAATCTTGATGTCGAAGTTGGTTAAAGTAATAAGCACCGTGGAAGTTCATGTCAAAAATATATTTTCTGCATTCACCATTAGGTATACGTGTATGTGAAATCTGCAAATGTTTGCTCTCCTGTAGGCTGCGAAGGATACCAGTGATCTCCAAGATGCCAAATCTAAATTGGAAAGAGAAGTCAAAAAACTCGCTATGCGGTTGCAGGAGGAGGAACGCACAAGGGTGAGTACCATTCTTTTAACATATCAATTTAGTTTAGTAACTATTTAAACTCTAGTTAACTCTATAGCGCATAATTTAGAATGACTTTGAATCTGGTTGATTTTTGTTTGTTTTTTATATAAAAAAAATATAGGCCGATTTGGAGGAAGCTAAAAAATTGGAATTGGCAAGACTACAGTCGGCTTTAAAGGATTTGGAAGTTAAATTGGTGCGCATACCTTACTGGCTATTTGTTTACTTGTTGATATACAAGAAGTTAATAAGAGATTACATAGATTCGTTTTTACCTTTTGGATTTTCGTCCATTTATTTTTTATTGCTTGATATTCTTATAAATTTGTAGGCTGATATGGTGGAAGCTAAGAATAAGGAATCTGCAGAACTGCAGTCTGTTATACAAGAAAAGGAAGTTCAATTGGTACTTGAATACGTTCCAAGAACTTAATTTATTTCTTGTTACACCAAAAGAACAAAGCTATTTGTTTTTATTGTTTGAAGTGCTCCCAATTTTGTAGGCTGATTTGGAGGAAGCTAAAAATAAGGAAAATACAGAACTACAGTCTGCATTAAAGGAGTTGAAAACTCAATTGGTGCTCGATCTTTTATCCTCAAACTGTCAAAGCACACATCATACAAAGCAAAACTTAATTTTGACTTTTTTTTATTGTTAATTTGCTTTCAAAATTTGCAGGCTGATACAGAGGAAGCTAAAGCTGAGGAAAATGCAAAATTGCAGTCTGCTATAAAGGAGTTGAAAATGCAATTGGTAAATGTTTCTCTCAACAAACCATGCAATATGAGATCATACAAAGAAAAAATATAATTTGAACTTTTGATTGAATAATTTGCTTTCAAAATTTGCAGGCTGATATGGATGAAACTAAAACCGAGGAAAATGCAAAATTGCAGTCTGCTTTAAAGGAGTTGGAAACGCAATTGGTAAATTTTATTCTGAAAAAACCATGTAATATGAGATCATACAAAGCAAAAATATAGTTTGAACTTTTTTGATTGCTTAATTTGCTTTCAAAATTGGAAGGCTGATACGAAAGAAGCTAAAACCGAGGAAAATGCAAAATTGCATTCTGCTTTAGAGGAGTTGGAAACGCAATTGGTATTTATTTATTTATTTTTTCTCAACAAACCGTGTAATATGAGATCATACAAAGCTAAACTTAAGTTTGACTTTTTTGTTGTTTAATTTGCTTTCAAAATTTGCAGGCGGGTATGAGGGAAGCTAAAACTGCAGAAAATGCAAAATTGCATTCTGCTTTAAAGGCGTTGGAAACTCAAATGGTGCTCATTTTTATCCACAAAAGAATGAAATATGAGATCATATAAATCAAAACTTTTGTGTTTTAATTTGCTTTCAAAATTTGCAGGCTGATATGGACAAAGCTAAAACTGAGGAAAATGCAAAATTGCAGTCTACACTAAAAGAGATGGAAGTTGAACGGGTACTGCGTATCTCTTTCAACTTCTCACTTTTTTCAAACAGATTGTTTTATATCATATAATTATGCTTTAAATTTTTGTAGGCTGATATGGAGGAAACGAAAAATAAGGAGATTGGAAATTTGCAGTCTGCTATAAAAGATATGGAAGTTCAATTGGTGCTCGATTCTGTCCAACAACTTAATTTATCTATTATTCTTACCCGGATTACATAATAAGAGATTAAAGAATGCAACAGTGTAGTTTCCACTGTACTTTTTTACAAAAGTGATGTTTTTTTATGCTTTCATTTTTTGTAGGCTGACATGGAGGAAACGAAAAACAAGGAGACTGAAAATTTGCAGTCTGCTATAAAAGATATGGAAGTTCGATTGGTGCTCAATTTTGTCCAAAAACTTGTTTTATATCTTTTACAGACAGCTTAAAATAAGATTATAGAAAGTATAGCTTTAGTTTTCTTATATCTAGACTTGTTTTTCATTGTTTAAAGTGCTTTTAATTTTGTAGGCTGATATGGAGGAAACTAAAAACAAGGAAAATGCAAAGTTGCAGTCGGCTATAGAAGAGATAAAGGTTCAGTTCCAAGAAACAAAAGATCTTCTGGAGGCTGCAAAAAGTGAAATGGAGCAAGTTCGTGTTGCGGACAATGAGAAGATAGAGACACTTACTACTGACAACGAGAAACTCAAGGTCAGGTTTTGAAGTCAAGCATGCCCGTTTTTGCTTACTCCAATTTTTGTACTTATAATCAGGATTTGATGACTATAACTAGAGGTGTGAAAATGGCATTTTGGGGCCAATCACAAAATGTGTTCAGATTAATACGGGAAATTTTGAAAATACCCGCCACTTGTTGTTTTACCCAAGTGTCTAACCATCTACAAAAACGGGTCATTTGGATTATATTATTTAGACTTTGGGAAGGGATTGTCTGGTCTAATTTGCTGTATTTCATGCTTTTGGAACATTTGTAGGACGCGGTTAGTTCATTAGAACAGGAAAATAGTGAAATACAAAAGAAATTTGAAGAGACCAGTAAATTGAGCGAAGATAGGTTGAAGGAAGCTATGGATGCAGAATCTAAGATAATTGACTTGAAGCTTGACATGCAAAGGTTGTCTGATGATTTTTTGAATATGCTTCAAGTTTTCTAGCCTTCTTTTTATGAAAACTTATGATATTACTATTTGAAGCTGAAAAAGTGGCTTCCTTTTTGTTGTACTTCTTTAGTCTTCAAGAAAAGATTGCTGACATGGAAGCCGAGGACCAAATGCTGAGACAAAAGGTAATGGTGAAACTGCTAATTCTAATCCAAAAACACTATTTTGACTTTACACTAATTTTTTTTACGGGTTCACAACATTGATGCAATTTTAATAAATGGAATAAGTAATAAAAAACTTGAAAATTCATGTCACTGCCACATCAGCCTCCACGTGGAACATTAAATGGCAGCCAGGTAGACAAAACTATAATAATTTAAAACTAATTACGGGTCAAGAGCAAAACTAGTATCTCATTGCTCTAAACATGAACTTTGTAAAGTAGGTTGCTTTAGTTGGTCCATAAACAGAAAGAGGAAAAAGCATGTTGTTATTTTACTGCTTTGTGTCTTCTAGAGAACTTATTCTGAAAATGTATGTTTTCTTTTAAATCCAAATGTGTTAGGGGTCCAAAGAACGACTACTATCAAATCTAACCTTTATAGCTTTTCCACATATTTTTGTTTTTCCTTTTTTGCTCTAAAGAAGAAGCTTTTAATCTGCAGGAACGAAAAGATGGCACCCCTTCAAAGGAATTTGACAGCAACTTGACGCAATCCACTCTAGGAAGGGAGCGTGTATGTTTCTTATCACGATCTCTATTCTTTTTTTTTTTTTTTCATATATGTAGACTTCATATTTTACTTTATCATCTAGAATATAGATAGTATTTTTATTGCTTTTGTTAAAGAACGATTTATATACATGAAAACACATAGGAACCTACTGTTTTGATATGTATCTTTATATCTTTGGTATAGGAATTGGTTGATACTCTTATGAAAGCTGCTACAGAAGATCTTGGGTTTTCTCAAGGGAAGCCGGTTGCCACATACGTTATATACAAAAGTATTTTGCACAGCAAAGCTTTCGAAGCAGATATAACCACCATATTTGATCGTATTGTCCAGCTGATGGGTTCTGCAATAGAGGTCAGATGTTCAAATTTGACATTAATGATGTTGCATTGTACTATTTTTAGTTAAGTGGACGTAGTGTTTTCTGTATTGTGTATTTTCAGAAAAAAGAAGACATTAAACATATGGCTTATTGGCTCTGTGTCACATCAACATTGCTGTTTTTGGTTCAGAGGAGTTTAAGTCCAAGCCCTCCCAAACCACAGCAGCCAACATCAATATTTGGAAGGATGGCCCAAGTACTATCTTCTTCTCATTACAAGCCCATTTATGTCATGTATATCGAAAATAAATATTTGGTATATGTGGTGAGTTGGGCAACGGGTCAAAATGGGTGATATTGGTGTGGGTCAGGTTGGTTTGACACTTTGTGTCCATGATATTTATATATTATCACAAAAGTTAACGTTATTTAGTGATAATCTAATTTTTCGAATAAATTCATTTAGGACAATTTTTCGCTTTAAAAATGCACTTTGGCTACTTTCGACCTATTTGACCCTTTTACTTCTATAGCTAATATTTTTCCTGTTTTACCCATAAGAGATAGATAAATCATAACCTGAATTAGTGGCAGACACCAATTTGATAGGATTGCGAAGCATCTAATTAAACAAGTATCATCTGTAGGGATTTCGAGCAGCTTCCATCATTAGTATAGTGCAACATGTGGAGGTCAAGTACCCAGCTTTGCTTTTCAAGAAGCAACTTGCTGCTTATGTTGAAAAATTATACGGATTTATCCGTAACAACTTGAAAAAGGATTTGTCCCATCTTCTCGCCTCTTGTATCCAGGTATCATAGTTTCTCTATTTGGTCGTGATCACCATATTGTTTTCACTAGTAAAGAGCTCTTTTATTGGAGATTATAATGCATTTTCATAAAATTTAGGCGCCGATAGTATCAGATGGTAAATCTTTTCCAGTTGAGTACTGGGATAGCATCATTGAATGCCTAAATGAACTGCTCGATACATTAAAAGAATTATATGTAAGTAATTATTCTTTCACAATAAGAGTTTTAGTCACAAACCTTATTAGGCGTTCAATGATGCTATCCCAGTACTCAACTGGAATCATTACTTACATATAATTCTTTCACCATATCGACGCATTAACTTAATATCAATCAACATGGGCTATGGTTTAACCGTTGATGCATATTTCTTTCAGGTGCCATCCGTAATTATTCAAAAGATATTTTTTCAAGTTTTCTCCTTCATTGATGTACAGCTTTTCAACAGGTAGCAAATATATCCTTACAGATAGATAGTCAAGCCCGTCAAATTAGTTATCTCATTTCACTTTTTTCTATTGGCAACCTCAGTGTGCTACTACATAAAGAGTGTTGTACATTTGCAAACGGGGAGTATGTGAAAGCAGGATTAGCTAAACTTGAGGATTGGTGTTCTAAGGCCACGACAGAGGTACTCATCCATATGCCTTCACTACAGGTTGACCCCTTCGAGATTACAAATAATCCAAATGGACCCATTCATAAGTAAATGGATTTGCCGCCTTCTTTATTGCTTCGAGTCAGAATTAGTAGGTCTAACCACTCATTTAATCAGTATGCAGACTCATCATCGATGAACTTGATCGTGTAAGGCAGGCGGTCGGGTTTCTGGTATGTAATAAAATACATTTTTTTTTTTTTTTCCCAATTTCTAGTTACAATTCCAATGAAACTTTAACTGTTTATATTTTATTCACTCTTCGCTTTTGTTCAGGTTATAGAACAGAAGTCTAAAATTTCATATGATGAACTCACAACTAAACTGTGTCCTGTAAGTCTCCCTTGTGTATACTTACGTCAATATGATACGCCCCCCTTGTCTAACTTAACCGATTACTTATGGTTTCAGGTTCTAAGTATTCATCAACTTTACAAACTCTGCACCTTCTATCCAGATGACAATGACGACACAGATAGTGTTTCCCCTGATGTAAGGATAAAACTAGATTAGAGGTGCCAAAATGGGCGGGTCATAAACGGGTGAAAATAGGCTTGGCTCGAAAAGGGTTGTTTTTAGTACGGGTTGTAACATATTCGCTCAGGTAGTGAGCGTGCTGAATATGTTTACAAAACTATGTTATTACAGTAATATCTAACTTTAGAAAATAAAAAAGATTTGGAACGCTAGAATTTCACTATGGTAAACTGAGAACCCGTTTCACCAATTGTACCCGTTAGGGATAAACCATAGCCCATGTTGATTGATATTAAGTTAATGCGTCGAAATTTCCACCTCTATTTAGATATTTCGGATCCTCTTTTTATCCTTTTTTCTTATAATCTTTCTTCACATTCTCGTATTTATATAGGTTATTTCCAAATTTAAAGTTCTAATGTCAGAGGACTCCAATGATCCCGATAGTTATTCCTATTTGCTGGATGACAATTCTGGGTATATTTCCGTATAAAATTTATGTTTATTTTTTGAACAAAAGATTAACAATTACGTTCAAGAAGTGTTAACGATCCTTATCATTCCTAACTGCAGCATGGCCTTCCCAGTCGAGGAAATTAGCAAATCAATCAACGAGAAAGATTTTTCAAACATAAAACCAACCGCTGAACTCCTCGAAAACCCCGACTTTCAATTTTTGGCCACTCCATTGTGATCGGTGGGTTGTATTTAAAGAAACACCTGCTTGCAAAAGTAATGGAAAAATCCTGACCCAATCCAGCGAAACCAAGGAACCTTGGCGCACGGGTCGCCCATACTTCAAAGTTCATTCTATTGCAAAAGGGCTTTTCTATGCTTCTCAAGCCAAAATATTAACACAATGTCTTTTGGTACCTTAGTAGGTGTCTCCACACCCCCTACAAACCCATTTAATTTCTTGAGTTTGTGCCTAGCATAGCCTGTTGTCCTTGATGGTCTGTAAACAAGATCATGGACAATGATCCAGATATCTTTTTCCGTTGGATGAAACGTGATTTCAACCCTTGCACTGGCTACTGGCTCTATGATTCAAACTCGCTACTAAACTGGTGAGAAAAATCCAGTCAATTAATGGACAGACAGCGTGAGTATACAACAACTTGCATTCGATAAATACCTCAACAATCAGCAGATATTGGAGGATTTGAGAGCTCTGCTAGAACACGTATGAAATTGCAACTCTCAGATGGATCTTTCAACTAGCAGCCATTGGAGAATTGAGCGCAAGCTTCTTAATGTCGGAAAGGTGAGTGAAGATAATTCCCCTGCTGAGCAAGAGTTGTTTCCACAGTTCTACTTCCATCGGGCTTACTGAACAACAATGGAGATTAATATCCAACTGGAAAGAATTTAACTTTCTTGAGCAGCTAGCCTACGCCCAAAGCTTTGGTATGCACACACATACCCTTAAAGCTTTTTGGAACTGTACATTTATTGCGCATAACTAGTTTATTTTCATACATGCATGTATATATCTACTAGCTTATTGACCCGTCGTGGGTCGGGTAATTAGATGAGTTCGTGCAAAAAAAATAGTGTGTGTAAACAAAGTAAGAAAATACCACAAAGAAAACATGGTGAATCATGTATCCGAAAGGAATATCAACTAATAAGTCAATGATAGTATAGAGTACAATACTTGTAACTAAGAATGTAATTAACGGTCATGCACGCGTGCTCCAATCTTGATAATGTAGATGAAAAGTAAATCTTGATAGCCTTGGTAATGAGCATTTGTTGATAACCTAATAAGTATAAGAAGAAAGTGTAACTAAAACATTTTGTGTGATTGATAATATATGTAAAATCAAGAAAACTACATAAATAACATCATATTCCAATTGATACATACCTCTCGATACGTGATCATAGACCGTAAAGAACCTATTTGTAGACTACATTTAATATAATAAGATATAAAAAAGAGAGAGATAACAGCCACTCCGTATAAAACCTCTACTACCACAAAAATTTAGAATTATTATACCAGGTAGAAGTTCCTACCAATCTTACAACTTGAAATGGCTAAACATAATTCGTTGGACTGATCAATATTTCTCAACATAATTACCAAGACACCTACTTTTAATGCAAGTTTGTGATTTGAACACCAGATAACTTCAATGTATTGACAACGGACAAATCAAAGATGAATCCAACAGTGAATATTAAGTATTAAAACGAAAGAAAACGTATGAAAATGGACGAAAACGTATATAAACGTATGAAACACACGAAAATATATAAAAACAGACGAAAACGTAAAAAATGGATGAAAAAACTGACAAAAATGTATGAAAATGAACGAAAACATATGAAAACAGACAAAAACAGACGAAAACGTATAAAAATAGACGAAAACGTAAATGAATGGATGAAAACGTATGAAAACGGACGAAAACATATGATAACGAACAAAAACGTCTGAACGTATAAAAGCTGCTGACACGTATGAAGACGGACGAAAACGTCTGAAACAGACAAAACTGTATGAAAACGGACGAAAACGGAAAACGTAAGAAAACAGACAATAATGTCTGAAAACGTATAAAAACTGCCGAAAACGGACAAAAACGTCTAAAACGGACAAAAATGTGTAAAACGGACGAAAACATATAAAAATGGACGAAAAGATATGAAAATGTCTTAAAATGAACTGAAACTCAAAAAACAGACGAAAACGTTTAAAAACGGACGAGAACGTGTATAAACGTATGAAAACGGACAATAATGCAAGAAAACAGACGAAAACATAAGAAATTGAAAAAACGTGAATTTAAAAACAACATTATTTAAAAAAAAAAAGACAAAAAAAGCATGGAAAAAAGAAAAAAAAAACACAACGTGAATAGAAAAGAAAAAGAAAAAAAAAAGAGAAAAGAAAAATATGAATTAAAAAAAAAAAAAAAAAAAAAAAAAAGTGAATAAATAGAAAGACAAAAAGACAAGGAAAAAAACATGGACTTATGTTGTATATTAAATCTAAGGTTAATCCCCACCTTTATATCAAATTAGATAGATGGTGGAGATTTGTCCCTCAGTTGAGTTTGAAACACCTTTTGATTTTCTTGGATCAATGCTACAATTTTTTATTTTTTTTAAAAGTATGATATATAGAAGGTAGTGGTAAATTTGATTGAAAGTGATTTTTTACAAATGTTTTCGTCTAGTATATATAGAAGGATTTTTTTTTACCCCGCTCCCCCAACGAAAACATATGAAAACTTTCACTTTCGTCTAGTATGTATACTTTTCTCCATGCCTTTGCGCCATGCTTTGCCGAATTGGTCCATACCGCAGCCATGTCAAAGCAGTGGCGGCGGTGTTGCCGCTCGACATGGTTGCAAACCACTCCCATACCGCATGCACTGCAACCACCCTTAGCATTCCCTTTGTCTTTCTATTTTCCATTCCTTATTTTGAACCAAACGCACCCTATATATATTTTCTTTCAATATGAAAACGATTAAAAGAAAGTGAAAGTGACAAAAATACCTATTTTTACCAACATATTTCACCAAATACTAATTTTTATAAATATAAAGAAAATAAAAAAATAAAAATACCGAAAAACCCACAAAATCCGCAAATTTTGAAAGAGTTACGAATTTAACTCGCAGTGTTTGACTTTGTGAAGTCAAACCTTGCGAATTTTAAAAAAAAAAATCACAAGGTTTGACATCACAAAGTTAAACCAAAAATTGCCCCCGTTTTCTTCGGTTTTTAAACTTAGCTCAAAATACAAAAGTTGTAAATATATCTTTTCTCGTTTAGTTGCTTTTCGAATCACCCAAAAAGGAGTTCACATATGAAAGTTATGGCCAAAATAATACAACCACTTTTTCTCGTTTAGTTACTCTGGTATTATAGCCATAACTTTCTCATACGAACTTTTTTTTGCGTGATTCGAAAAGCCACTAGACGAGAAAAGAGAGATCTAAAAATTTCATATTTTTTAGCTAAGCGTAAAAACCGAAAGTAAATTGAGCAATTTTCAAAATTTTGTAAGGTTTAACCTTACGAATTTTATGAAAACTAGCAAGGTTTGACTTTGTGAGGTCAAACTTTGCGAATTTTTTAAAAATAATTCGTAAACTCGAACTTGCGAATTTTGTTAGTATTTCCCATTTTTTTTTTTTTTTTTTTTTTTCGATAAAAACTAAGTATTGATGAAGTATATTAGTAAAAATGAGTATTTTTATCATTTAATATTAGAATATTATGAATTTAATATCACTTAAAATCTTGAAAGGGAAAAAGAAATAAACCTTTGAATTTACTTTAAAGTAAGGTTGGTACATTACTTACCGCTTCATTATTATCCAAAGTTAATTTTTTACGAGCACTATTATAACGTACTTCACAAAAGCACCTTCGTTTCAATTCCAAAAACCATATCTACTTTGAGAAGATTATTTCTAGTTCGTTTTATATATCTTTATTAATTCACTGATTCTGTTAAACCTTTTGTCTTCACTCGTATACTTTATTGACAAAACCAATGAGATCGTTACCACATGAACCACGTATACTTTATTGACAAAACCAATGAATATCATTGAACATGAACCACATGAATCAAGTAGGTGCATCACCATCTTGTTAAGAAAACAACAAAATAAGGAAAAAAAACACAGAGTCAAGTAGTTAACGTTCATTTTCATTTTCATTTTCATGCATTAAAAAGAAGAAGTGGATCTCAACAACCGATACGTATTCACTAGATCACTCACCTGCTTGCTATTTATGATTCCTTAGCAAACAAGTAACATAAACATTATTGTATATTAAACTATATACTGTAACATTTATAGGGAAAAAAACGGTTTTATAATAAAGATAATACAACATTTTTATTTGACGTAGATTTTGCTATTTTGAGTTCTTTGGTGGTGACTTTATGAAATATCAAGAGCTTAAGAGAGTGGAAAAAATGGACGTTAAACAATTAGTGGCTTTAAACTAGATGACATGCACTCATCTCACATACTTAAAGTCTTAATTGCTTGAAATTATAATATACCAATTTGGACAAACTTACCTATTTTAATGTTCATATACATAATTAATGGCCCATTAAATTACCTTCTAATATAAGTGAGTGTTCTTTAAGGTTCTAACTGATTCAAACCACTTTTTCAGTGGTTGTCTTTGCTACATGATGATAACTTAAAAAGTAGTTTAGTTATTAAAGTTTACAAGTAGTTTTTCTGTGAAAATATGTAACGGATCAACTCATGAGGCGATAGAGCTAAGGTACTATACTTGTTACGTAGTATATGTTAGTTTTGTAATTTTTTTACGCGTGAAACAATCCGGGTATCAATATGCTTATTCGAGAAGTTTCTAATCAATCCCATATTCTAAGTGAATGTTCTCTTTCCCTTCTCTGAAGCATTCTATATATATAACAAATGACACTATCTCATACGTGTAAATCCTCGTATTACGTGTTTGGAAGTACATGTGATAATTATGACCACAAATAATTCGCCTAGCACATACGTGGCATTATTGTAACAGCAGACCATACCTTTGAGATTTGTACACAGATATCCTGTCGGTCACTTTTTTACTATATCTATATATACCCAGGTTCTATTACCACTCATCCCACTTGGCCTATTTGCTAAAATCTTTCATTTTTTGCTTCAACGTACTCATGATAAAAGATATTTTTTGCATCAACTCATGATAAAATTAAAGATGGTGATCATAAAATTATTTTTTGCTTCAACTCATGATAAGATTAAAGATAGTGATCATAACATTTTGGATGATGGGTACGTACCCGAAAATGATGATTTTGATTATGATGCATGCAATATCGAAAAGATGTAAGAAAAGAGAGAATAAGTTGATGAAAAAAGAGTGCAACGTGCATGGCCCATTAGACGTTTTTGGCTATGATATTATGTTGATGATACTTAGCCATCTCGATGCACGCAGCGTGGCTACGACACTTCAGTGATATCATTTGGTCTAAAAAGGTATGCAAACGTATTTTGTATATATAATTTTGGAGCTTTGATTGATATACTAATTCATGTGTTTAAATTTTTGCAGTTGTGCCTAAAAAAAAATGACATGTGGCAAAATCAAGGTTAAATTTTGTGATTGAGAAATTGTGTAGTGCATTTATCAAACATTGAATTGTTTAGCCACAATATTAGTCAAATGAATTAGGTTTCTTAATCATTTTTCATAGGTTTGTGGTGCAAGTTTTCACATTTGCTAGCTATAATATATGCTAGCAATTGATAACTTTTCATGTTGTTTGATTTTATATCTAGTGGTGTTGTTTTAATTTTTCAAAATACCAAATTAATTTTTCAAAATGCCACCTTAACACTAAAAATACCACGTAGGATTCACCTGATCATTAAATTGTCCATATAAGGATGAAAGATAAATACTAATTACGTGAAAAACAAATGAACTCAACATGTACTTAATTGGTCACCATTTTGGTGATAGTGGAATAAAATTCTCAATAATTTTGTGGTGCAAGTTTTCACATTTGCTAGCTATAATATATGCTAGTAATTGATAACTTTTCATGTTGTTTGATTTTGTATCCTGTGGTGTTGTTTTAATTTTTCCAAATAGCACCTTAATTTTTCAAAATACCACCTTAACACTAAAAATACCACACAGGATTCACCTAATCATCAAATTGTCCATATAAGGATGAAAGATAGTTACTAGTTACATGGAAAATAAATGATCAGCTCAACATGTACTTGGTTACCATTTTAGTGATAGTGGAACAAAATTTGAAAGTTTGATGGTTATTTGCAGGATTCTAACTCCTTTAAGGCACAGTGTTTGACCTCCACGTTATGAGATAGACCAAAGGCTCTAGGCGTGAGATGAGGCGTGGAAAGACGTGATAAGGCGTGCTAAGACGCGAGGCCTGTCGCTTATTTGAATTCAGCTCCGATAAAGAAGATTTTTTTGAAAAAATGATAGATGTCATGCAATGATAGTTTCTTAATTTTATGATAACATTTTTATAAATTCAATATATATACGAAAAATAATATATATATATATATATATATATATATATATATATATATATATATATATATATATATATATATATATATATATATATATATATATATATATTGTGCCGCCTTCAGTCACATTTTAACAAATACCGTGGCTTCGGCATGACTTCTAATGCGTGAGGTTAACAGGTTGTCACGTCACATCTCATGTTATTTATAACCTTGATTTGTTAATAAAAAATAAGAGTTTCAAGTCTGTACAATTTTGCAAATGGCTTGTTAATTTATGGCGTTAAACTAAAATATAACATGAACCTCATGAGCCACGTAGGTGCATCACCACAGTGTTAACAAAAAAACAAAATAAGGAAAAGAGCAAAGAGTTTCATGGCCATGCATTAAAATAAGAAGTCTCAACACCCAATGCGTATTCACTAGCTGATCACTGATCACCTGCTTGCTATTCCTTAGCAAACAAGTTGACATAAACATTGTATATATATTCACATTCCCACGTTACCTAGTTGCTAAGGTTTTCATTTTGACTTTTTTTTTTTTCGAAGAGCAAAGTTTTATGACTTCATTTTTTGCTTCAAATCATGATCATAACTTTGTGAAAGATGGGTACGTACCCGAAAATGATGATGATGATTACGAGATATCAGAAACATATAAGAAAAGAAAAACTAAGTTGATGAAAAAAAAGTGTAACTTGCATGACCCATTAGTCGTTTTTGGCTATGATATCATGTTGATGATACTTAGCTATCTCGATGCACGCAGCGTGGCTACCGCACTTGTTGTTTCGCGTGAATGGCTTAGTGTGGCTTCTAGTGATACCATTTGGTCTAAAAAGGTATGCACATATATTTGATACCACCTAAATGAAACACACTTTTTTTTTTTCTTTTTTTTAGCACGCGCGTGGGTTATATTGTGGGGTAAATTTGTATAAAATGAAGTATTTTTAATATGTTTAGTCAGGTGGTGACCGCTACGCCTCTAAAGGTGGTGGTAAAGTGGTACGCTAAAAAGCTGATGTGACACTGAGGTAGAGGTGCTGGTCGTGGTGACCCATACACCCATCCTTACAAACTTGCATATGCTTTGGAACTACAAAGCACTTTGAAGAATAAAGCTTTCCTTATTGTAACATCATTTTAAGATCATTAGTTTTTTAATCTTTAAGAGTAAAGATTCTTGCATGATCATGATGGATATGAGTTAGGGATGTGTATATATCATTATTGTGATATTGGTGTACAGTTGTACACTTCTAAAGTTCTAATCCATTTGTTAATGTCTTTGGTAGTGGAGAATTGATGAAGTAAGAGTTAGCGTTAGAATAATATGGAATCTTTAGTGCATAATACTACAGATTCAACTGCATGTCTTCAAGATATACATACTCCTTTTTGCTTATAATTGGTGATCTTATGGGATGGCTCGAGAAAACATTGAAAAGGAATACTGCAAGTTAAAGATTGTAAAAGGTTTACGACCTACTAAAATAAAGATGTGGCGATTTTAATATACTTAAGGATGGCTTTTTTGGATTATTATTAATTTTACCGGGTCAAAATATATTTAGCTAATAATTAAAGTGGTTAAAAGTCACAAACGGAGAGGGATTTCTATATATTTAGGCTACCCTAGGAAAGTCGAGACCTTTTTTTTTTCAAATGTGCACGGTCCAACCGGTATTCCTCTAGTTGCTAATATCGAGATGTTCAACCAACGAGGTTTGAACTTTTTCTCATGCTTTCGGGTGCCTTACAACTAGGCCACCTTGGAGATGCTTAAGTCACGCCAAGTATATATATATTTAGTGCATACAATCTTTTATGCTTATTAAATGAGTAGTGATTGACATGCCTAAAAATTTAAACTAACGAGTAGTGATTAACTTGTCTAAAAATATGACTAACTTGCATGCGTACTCCATTCAACTAATATACTAAGATTTTATTTTAAGAAATGAACATGGTTTTTTTTTGGGCAGCTTGACCAAATCCAAGCTAAAAATGGCAGGTTTTTTCTTTGGGCTGCTTGATCAAATCCATGCAAAAAAAAAATAGCAGGTTTTTTCTTTGGGCAGCTTGACCAAATCCATGCTAAAAAATGACATGTAAGCAACCTACACATCTTTCCACCTTTACATGCTATTGTTGTTTATTAGTTTTGTTTCAAGATCAACTTGTTCGTTGTATCAGTTATCATATGATTTAAAATTTTGGTTACTTTCACGCTTCTGCATGATATTTGGAGCTATTGCAGGAGTTTCAGTTAGATTGGTACGGGTCGTGCTGATTTAATGTTTGTTTGTCTAATCGAGTTATTTTCACTAACTCTTCATCCATTAACGTCGTAAATCACCCGTGCTTTTTAGCAAAGTATCACATATGCTCTAAATTTAAAATCTTTGAACAAAAAACTGTTTGAATCACGTTATAATATTATCAGTAGCAAAGAAAATATAATATAGCCTTATTTTTGTGTGGCTTTTTCTGATAGTGCGAAGAGCTATGGGCTGGAAAGGCTCATCTACCACGTTTGCCTCGAGTTGAGGGGTTGTCAAAGCTGTCTGCTTTCTCATTATCCGTTATAGATGGCAAACGGGTAAATTGCTTCCCCACGACCGTTAATTATTTCATTTTTTAAATAGAATTGTATGATCTTATAACAACGGTTGTCCTCTCTTGACTGAAATTCTGTATCAGAACAGGATCAGGAAGGAAGACCTTTGGGATCATGCTTGGGAGTTTCACTTCAAAAAGGCATGTACTTTGCAACTTATTGTGCTGCTCTCGATACCATGTTGATGCTATATAGTAACCTCAAAATTCATCCGAAGTATTTTTTTTTTTTTTTTTTTTTGAGTGGTGATACAACCACAAAACAACTTCCACAAAGAAGTCCCACAAAATGAGGTGGCACTTCATCAAGTGCCACCTCCTTTTGTGGGCTTCTTTGTGCAAGTTGTTTTGTGGTTGTATCACCACTTTTTTTTTTTTTTTTTTTTTTTTCAATGCATAAAACCTCCTAATTGCTTTATGGACACACAAAAAAGTAATTAATATCGTAATTATATATTTTTGTACCCATACCTAACATAGTATATCTATAGGAAATATATAAGAAAACGGGGTAAACGGATGAGGTTTTCCCTGTTCGGGTTACCCGGGGAGAGCGAGCCCTTTTGACTCAAATGTAAGCGGCCTCATTGGGCTAATCCCGGGACTCTTTCTGGCCCTTCCCTGGCCACCCCCAAATGTACACACATAGCAAAGTTTAAACCCTTGACCTCTTGTGAGGAAACCAAGGACCTTACCACTAGGCCATTTGGTGGTGTTTTTAAACGGGTGAGGTTTTCCCTGTTAAGGTTACCCACCAGAGAGGGCATGTCTTTTGACTCAGATGTACACGGAAAGATCTAAGAAATTGTAAATAATGTTTTTTTAGTCAACCCAACCCGACCCCAACTGTGCCAAAAGTTACCCATTTTGATATGTTACCCAGCCCACCCAACCCTACGATTTTGACCCGTTACCCATTCTTCTCATTGTAACTTTTCAACCACCATGCCAGTCTCCCAAATGATCATGTTGCTTGTTATTTTAAGTTTGGCTAATGATCTGAAACCTCTAATAAGGTTTATTCTTCCATTATTACCAACAGGAAGCTCCAGAATACTGGCGTAATTTGGACCCATTTTGGATAGGGACGGGGCCATCAATGTGCCGCTACTTTCATCCAGATGGGAGCCAAACGGCTGATCCTGGTGATAAGGTGTGGGGTGGCCATGAATCTTGTTACACCATAGTTACAAGTTTCACGGCAGATGGAAAGATGAGAGAGCATTATGTAAGAATCAACCGTTGGCCACAAATGTCCATATGTAGGAGGCCTGATTATGGTTGGGAAATGTCAAACTTTCTCTATATCTACTCTAGTGTTCCCGACGCTTATAAGAAAGGAGGCACCGGTCCGTGTCTTCACGTGCTTTAATTTTCATATCTTTTTGTAAAAGCTTGTACTTTCTTTTTCAGTGTGTGAAATTATATGCTTGATCTATGATACCAATGTTGTAATGGTTTTAATATGGTGCTAAATTTGCTCCCTTTGTAGTATGTTACGTAAAAACTTCACCAAATCTTTTTTCGGAAGGCAGAGAATTGCACACATGTTATACACCTAATACCACACCTATGTCCCAATTGAGACTTGAATACACAACCTCCTCGTTGATGAGTCGCTCACATACCTTCTAGTTCAGCATTTTCTTTACCGAGACATCCCAAGTTAAAATTGTACCAATCACCGATTGTCAAAATACTGATTTGGTTGGAGAGCTTCTATAAATGTGTATTTTAGATATTCCACGGATAGTAATGTTTTACTTAATTTGTGTGCCATGGTAGATGTTCCAATCAGCATGGGATGGAGTGAATATATATATATATGCATGCAAGTTATACAATTCATATTTTGGATTCTTAACTACATACAAATTTCAGTTCGAAACAACAGTTAATGTATTGAAGTGGCATGTTTCCAATCTTAATATACTAAAAATAGATCAAGTGCTTTAGGATTCTTGTGCATCATAGTTTCTGGCACATAAGTTTTCATGTGCAAGCCATCATACTGTCTGATAACTTTCACTTGCCTGCCTGCGATTTGAAAATTATATATCGATAATAATTCTGTCAGTTACACTATCTCTCAGCCCTGATAAAGTGACGAAGAGATCTTCACGAAGCCTCTCAGGCTCTCAACAGCTTGAATTGCTGAAAAGAAATTAAGCAAATCAGTTAGAAATGGAAGTCTGATCATTATTAGATAGTTCAATTCATTGCGTGAAGCTTATAGTTAACTAAAGAGTACGTGTTTCTTTGTAAAAGGAAGCCATGCATGCATAGACCTTAAACGGACAACAAATATAAACGTACATGCATGGCTCTTACAAACATAGAGAAGTGACATATGGTTTCAAATAGCCAATTTGTGGAAATCAAGCTCATGCGTAGATGGCAAAGAGCTTAAAAGCGTTGAGGATTTTATATACCGAAAAGAAGGAGGTGTCTTATGTAGTGTTGAAGAGGTTACGTGTTTGTTGAAGAGGCAAATAGAGAGGATTTATATACTATTACTAGTAGTAGGATAGGATATATAATGAGATTCTGTTAATCTTTTGTCGATACTCGACTACTTTATTGACAAAAACAATGATATCATTGAAATATAATAATCTGAACCACATGAACCAAGTAGGTGCATCACCACACCTTGTTAACAAAACAACAAAATAAGGAAAAAAAAAAACAAATAGTCGAGTAGTAAACGTTCATTTTCATGACCATGCATTTTTTCATGACCATGCATTAAAAGAAGACCCAATACGTATTCACTAGTCAGTCACTTACTTGCTATTTATTCCTTAGCAAACAAGTCATTAACATAAAATTTTCATTTTGCCTTCATTTTTTGCTTCAACATACTCATGATAAAAGATAGTGATCATAACATTATTTTTTGCTTCAACTCATGATAAAATTAAAGATGGTGATCATAACATTATTTTTTGCTTCAACTCATAATAAACTTAAAGATAGTGATCATAACATTTTGGATGATGGGAACGTACCCGAAAATGATGATGATTATTATGATGCATGTGATATCGGAAAGATGTAAGAAAAGAGAGACTAAGTTGATGAAAAAAGAGTGCAACTTGCATGACCCATTAGACGTTTTTGGCTATGATATCATGTTTTGATGATATTAGCCATCTCGAAGCCGGCAGCGTGACTACGACATGTCGACACTTCTAGTGTCGCGTGGATGGCGTAGTCTAGTGATACCATTTGGTCTAAAAAGGTATACACACATATTTGAATGTAAATGCAGTATCTTTTTTGTATATATAATTTTGAAATATTGATTTGGATGACTAATTCATGTATCTAAACTTGTGTTCAAAATCACACAATTTTTAAAAGAAATCAACATACTCCATCCGTCCCAAAAAGAGAGTGCACAAACAAAAAATGTTAAAATTATAATATGTGTAATTAATGCTAGTACTTTTGATTAATAAAAAGTCATTTTTACTCTCATAGTTAATATAGAAATAAAAAATGAGTAATTAGTGCAAGTTTTAATTAGAATGGTAAAGTAGGAAAACTAGTCATAATTACTGTCCATATATAAAAACTATACTCATATTTTAGGACAAACTAGCAGGGTACCCGCGCATTGCGGCGGCGGGTACCCTGAAATATAATTTTCCGGTGAATCGTATTTTAGTTTATTATATTCTTTTTTACAATAAATTACGGATATTAAGAATTTCGTTTAGCCCGTGCTCGAGCCCGTTTGGCCCGCGCCCGTTACGGCTAAATCCCGTTTGGCCCGTTGCCCGTTCAGGCTAAATCCTATTTTGAATAAATTGACTTTGTGACAGTTATACGTATTTATATTCGTTTTTATTTAAAAAAATTATTTCGAGAACAATGACGCAAGTTTCATAATTTTTCGAGTCCGTTTGGTACGTCAAATGGGTCCCACAGTTAATATTCTAAAAGTTTTACTACTTTGACACTTAAGCCCCTCCGCCCCTTTCTTTCACTCCCACTTTTCTTTTTTTGATTGTCCACTTTTAGTCCCTCCCATTATTTTAAAAAAATCTCATTTTCTTTCTCTCTACCTCACTTTTAATAAACACACCTCACACACTCACTCATTTCTCTCTCTACCACATCGCCGGACCACCAAAACTGCCGGTCGGCTGCCACCTTCCGTCACCGGAAAATTTTCTGGTCAAAATATTAACTTCCTAAATCGATAGATCTATCCATTGTTACCATTTCTAGAGTTTTTTAGCGCTCGACGCGCTCGTTTGACACCCAACACCACACAACCGCTGCTGCCACCGCCTCACCACGACCTCCTTTCTACTCGGTAATACCTCACGCACCTTTCTCCTTTTACCGTTTTTATTTTACCGATTCTTTTTGTGTTAAAAACATGATCTCGTTAACTTTTTTTCCGTAGATTTATAGTTTTTTTTTATAGATCCATATAGATCTATATGTTTTTTACAATCTCAAATACTGGTTTTTTAGAATCTCAAATACAAGTACAAAAAATTATTATAAATCACAGGTTTTTTTTTTTTTTTTTTTTTTTTTTTTTTTTTTTTTTTTTTTTTTTTTAATATCACAGGTGTGAAAAAAGAGGTCAATGCTGGAAGGAAATATTGTACTGGTGTGAAAAGGGAGGTCAAGAGAATTGCTGTAGATGTACAAATACTTGTGCTTTAAATTCTTGTGCATTGTGTTTTATAACTTGTATTAATATGTGATGAGGTGTATTAATTGTAAGAGATATGTGGTTCTTAAAATATTATGCTTTAAATACTTGTTCTTTGTGTTTGAGAACTTGTGTTTTACTTAAAAATCTAAATATGAAAATCTTAAAAATTAAATATGAGAGAAGATACAAAATGTATTATAAGTAGTATAGATATAAATAGTAAGATGGACTCTTTTTTTTTTGGGACGGAGGGAGTACAAAAGTAACTTGTACCAATAGAATTGTAGTAGTAAAGTTTCTCTTCCTTGTTTCCATTCTCTATGATTAAGTGACACATGTATCTTTGAATTTCTTTTTGTAAAAATTGTTTCTGGTGAAAAATTGTGTAATCCACTTGTCAAACATTAAATTGTTTATGCACAATATTAATAATGTAAATTAAATCTCCAAATCAATTTCCATAATTTTGTGGTGCAAGTTTCTTTATGTGCCACATTTGCGGGCTATAATATGCTAGCAACCGATACTTTTTTATGTTGTTTGATTTTGTATACAGTGGTGTTGTTTTTAATTTTTCAAAATAGCACCTTAACACTAAAAATACAACATATGATCCACCTAATCATCAAATTGTCTATATAAAGATGAAAAATAAATATTAATTATGTGGAAAATGAATGACCAGCAGCTCAACAGGTTTCTGGTTACCATCTTAGTGATAATCGAACAAAATTTGAAAGTTGGATGGGTTATTATTTGTAGGGTTATAAAAGGCGCGTTATGTCGTTGCTAAGGAGCGTCATGGAGCTGCTAAGGCGTGATGCGTGACATTCACGTTACGAAATAGACCAAGGTGTCGAGGCGTGAATAGGCGCAATAAGGCGCGAGGGCGTGAATAGGCGCCTAAGGCACGAGGCATGCCGCATTTTCGGAATTCAATTCCAATGAAGAAGGTTTTTGAAAGAAATGAAGAAGATTACATGTAATGATTGTTTCTTGACTTTAATCCTTATATATAACAATTTTTGTAAACTCGATATATATGAAATATGATATAAATATATAAATTTATAAATATGTTAATATTTTATGCTACTTTAAGTCACACCTTAAGAAACACCATGACTTCGCCATAACTCCTAAGGCATGAGGTTTGACCTTGCCGCCACACCATGGCTCACGCTATTTACAAGATTTCTTTTAACAAATATACACTGGTACAAAAAGTGGCTTTCGTCACACCAAAAATGTGTGATGATATGTATATAGTCACACATGTTTTTTTTGGCGTGTGTCACTAAAGGTCGCGCCACCATAGGGATTGGAGGGCACTTAAATCCAAGTTGGCCATTCTATTAATTGTTGATTTTTGTGCTTGTCACGGATGTGTAACGTTAATAGACTCGTTTTATATAACTATCTAACTTATTTAATCGACGGATTAAGTGAGACCTATTTAGTTATATAAAAAGGGTTTATTATCGGGTATTGTATCCTACGACGCCTTTAGGTTGTGGTAGGAGTGCGGGATAATAAGCTATTAAATACTTTGTGAAGTTTATCGAATGTCGTATCCTTACGAATGCTGCGCATGTCGTATCCTTACGAATGTTGCGCATGTCGTATCCTTACGAATGCGAGAACATGTCGTATCCTTACGAATGTTGGGCATGTCGCATTCTTGCGAATGCACATTGATTTGATTGGTTTTGGACTATAGTGTGCACCTGTGGAACGAGGCCTAGTCTAGCTAGCAAGAGTTTTGCGTATATGTCCATTTGATTAAATTAAGAATTTAAACCTATGATCTCACAAACGAAAGCTGACTTTTAGCGCGTTTTCTCAGGTAATCAAGTGTTGGCTTGGGATGCTCGTGTTTGGATGGCTTGGCATGGTAATCTGGTTAAAGGATCTATTTTCGAACTCTGATATGTTATTGTGGACCTACGTTTAACTTAATTTGGGCCTTACTTTGGATTATTTGGGATGAATGTAAACTTTAAAAACCCTGGTTGGTTTTGTTTTCACTTATGTTTACTTTATCTCGTTTCTTTATGACTTGTGACGGATACCAATCCCCGTAGCACCCCGAAAGCTTGATTAGTCTTCCGTTGTACCAAATTTTGGGGGTGTTAGAGTGTGTTACATTATAACTATGTAATATGGTTACCAACCGTTGTATGATTTTTATTGATTCATCATTAGACCTGCGTTGCCATATGGTCGATCACAAAATGTTTGGGTTATGAAATAGCATAGTAGTTTTGCTCTCAAAAGCTCATAAAAGTGATGCAAGAAGCAAAATCAATGAACAAAAGTTCATGCGATTATTTTCTACAGAACTTGTTTCGCCTCGCTCATCAAGGAGGCAAGTTGAGGTAAAGCATGTTCTTATGATATGTTAACTAATTAAAGCTCGATAAATAGACCATTCTACAAAATCATTATGCTGATAGCATAACTATTATAACAAATATAATCTTGTAAGCCAAATTTTGATTGAGCCCGAACCGTCAGATTATTATTGACCAAGGTCAATAAGTCAAAGACAGCCTAGAATCAATACTCCGGTGATAGTGTAGTGTTTTCCCGGGTCGTTAAAGTCCCAGCGAGATTGAAATGGTGCTTTGGAAATCGTTTATGAGTGAGTGGGACTGAGGACAGTAGCCCAGATGATATGGAATTGATTATGCTACTGTTATTTTGGTATTGGTATACAGATATAATATTCACAAAAATCAGATACCAGATATATGCACAAATTCACAATTAAGATCACGTATCGGACTGGGAAAGTGGGTTTTTGGTACTTATCAAACTACAGGGGGTGCTTTTGACACTTTTTAAAACTTAAAATTAAAAATGAAAATGAAATTAGGAAAATGATTAAAATACTATTTAAATGAAATTAGGGATTAAAACTCTTCTTATTCTTTTTATCAAAAAACCTCTTTTTATTTGATCTCATCCCTATATATATATATATATATATATATATATATATATATATATATATATATATATATATATATATATATATTTGTTTTGCTCAGGTACACTTTTTTGCAAAAATTCACTAATGTTTTTTCTCGTATGAGTACACTTTTTGCAGTTTACCGAAATTAATAACTAAGGAGAGAAATTAATATTAAAAGAGAAATAGGAGTGAGAATTGTGCATTTGATGAGATCTAATGGCGTAAATTCACTAATGTTTTTTCTAACTTGTGCCACCATGGCACTTGTTAAACATAATTAATAAACTTAAATTACCATGTTTAAATGTTAGATAACATTAATAATTTCCTAATTCTATTCTAATTACCATGATTAACTTTGTTTTATCTAGAAATAATTATATTTTAAAGAATAATCTACTTCCGAGTGCCAGATTCACTAAATATAAGCAAAATTATCTTAAACAAAACCAAACACCCTTCTCTCTCTCCTCATTCCATTACAAAATCCATAAATTCAGGCACACACACATTTAATCGATCTTCAACTATAAAATCATTATCATCATTTTTATAATTTCTGCTACTGAAAAATGTCTAGAGTAGACGAGAAGCTATTAAAAGAAGCGAAAAAACTACCATGGGAAGATCGATTATTACATAAAAACTGGAAGGTTCGAAACGACGCTAATATCGATTTAACCGCTTTATTCGACTCCATAACCGACCCCAAGGATCCACGTATCCGTGAATTAGGTATAATTTCTAGGGTTTTGAATTTGTTGATTGTATAGATATAAGTTTGTTATGTTTTAATTGTTGTTGATTTTGTAATGTAGGTCATTTTTTTAGGAAGACGGTTGCGGATTCGCACGCGCGGGTCCAGGACAAGGCGCTTGATGCGTTGATTGCTTATTTAAAAGCTGCGGATGCCGACGCCACAAGAAGGTTGTTGTTGTTGTTGTTGTTGTTGTTGTTGTTGTTGTTGTTGTTGTTGTTGTTGTTGTTGTTGTTATTATTATTATTATTTTAATGTGTATGTTTATACTGTTATGTAAATGTATTGGCGTTATGTAGTTTATATAGTTGAATGACCGTGATATAGGTGTTCTGATGCCGAGAGCTTTTTGTAGTTTAAGTTTAGAGTAGTTATAAGGTGTTAGATGATTTGATGCAGCGGGGCTCAATTTTATTTTGTGTTTGTGATGTTATGTTGCGTGACGAGTTTGTTTAATTGTGTTATGTACTTTAGATAGTTAAAGCCATGTGATATAGGTGTTACATGCTTTGGTTGTGTTTACTTCAAAGCTGTGGATGCGTATTCGTTTTGTTTTTTGAATGACATGTTAGTGTTTGTAGAATCACGAGTAGATTTAAGGCGTTTAGATGATTTAATTGTTTTCTTAAAGGATGTGGATGCCAATGCCGTAAGGCTGTTTCGTTTTTTGATGCTTTGAAACGATGTCTTATTATTTGTGGTGTTAAGTTTATATATCAAATTTGGAAAGATATATGCGTTTTTCTTTCTTAGAATGAATATGCAGAATGTGGAAGGGAGGATATACAATCTACTTTGAATAAATATTTTGGCTATCTCCAAATTGTTACAGATATGCCAAAGAAGTTTGCGATGCAGTTGTGGCAACATGTCTTACGGGTTGCCCCAAGACGGTCGAGAAAGCACAGTTGGTGTTTATGCTTTGGGTGGAGTTGGACTCTGTGGATATATTCCTGGTATGTAAAATTATTGCATTTTTTAAGTTCAATGGTGCGAGTTTTCAAGATAGCTTTGCTTCCTAATGAGTAGTGATTACATTTTGATCACATATGATGATAGTATGATACTCCTAAAGCTTGATGTATTGACCTCAATCCATGCATAATGGCATATTTTAAACCATATGTTTTTAGTAAACAGGAAGTCGATTGTTACAAAATTTTTGTCCATTACTAAAGGTTAGGCGACACTGGTACTATATAAAAGCAAGTGTTCTAGTGTTTACAAGTAACGTACCATAACGTGTTCAAAAGCAATAATTATTTCAGTTTGATTAAAAAGTATTTGAAAGTTTCCAAATGTTCATTATTTGTGCCATTGAAGTCACTTCATACGGACATCACCTTGCTAATAGGTATGTCTCAAACTACATATATGCATCGTTCAAAGTTGTACTTTTATGGGTTCGCTCAAGCTTCTTTAACCCCAACTTACACATTTTCTAAACTTCTATATGTGCTCTGTTTATATCTTCTAATGAATGCGATAGCTTAAGCCCATGTTGTCAATATCCATAGACTCTCATTTGTCCACACTTTTTCATTCACTTTCATTATAAGAAGTTCAATTCAAGGTATATTTTGTAATATGGATTACTAAATTAGGGTGCTAGAATTTAGTACAGTTGTACCATCCATTTTCATTACTAATTTTTTAAATCAGCCACAGATTATCTCGCATAAAATTTTCAATTAACATGCTCTAGCTTTATTAATTTAATCTAGCTTGGATGTATAGTGCATGGTTATATGATCATCGACTCTTCTTCTTTTGGGTCAGGGTCATATAAATTCTGTCATTGCGGAATTTAGCTTGCTTAACTCATCTGCTATGTGCATAGTTTCTTTTTGTCACTTTAAATATGTAGCCAAAATTGTTTCCTTATTCTTTATCGAATTGTTTGTTGATAGGATGCTATGGAAAACGCAACTAAACACAAAGATGCTAAAGCTGTTGTTCCTGCCATAGATGTCATGTTTCAAGCCTTAAGGTTTGAGATTCATTTTTTGTTAGAAGATATATATTTATGAATGGTTTTGTACTTTATGCTCAGCCCTGTCTTCTCTCTCAATAACCAGTGAATTTGGCTCAAAAATTGTGCCACCAAAAAGACTATTAAAGATGCTTCCCGAACTCTTTGATCATCAAGATAAAAATGTCCGTGCTTCATCTAAAGAGCTCACGCTTGAGCTTTGTCGTTGGATTGGTATAGACGTTGTTAAATCTATGTTATTCAGGACAATGAGGGATACAACGGTATGTTGATAAGCTATTAATGTTTCTTTTTTGTTTTGTTTTGTTTTGTTTTGTTTTGTTTTGTTTTTTTTTTTTTTTTTTTTTTTTTTTTTTTTTTTAATTAAATAAAAAACTAACTTTTAGCTTTTTCCTCCCTAAGAAAAAAGAGTTGGAGGCTGAGCTTGCCAATGTCACGGGGTCTGCTAAGCCTACTCGCAAAATAAGGTTTGTGATTCATTGAATTGAGTTTTGCATTGTTAGATGGTGATTGTTTGGTAAACAATTATTTACTCTAGAAGTTAGTACTAATAGCTACAAATACTTGGTTCTTTTTTTGTCAGATCTGAACAAGACAAGGAAACAAAACAAGAAGTCCAGGCTGGCCCTTCTGAAGAATCTGCTGCTGAGAGTACGTTATCAACTTTGTAAACTCTCTATTTAATAGTTGCATCTTTACTGACTTATAATGTGTGGCAGCTCCTCAGGAAATAGATGAATATGAACTTGTTCAGGAAGTTGATATCCTAACACCTTTAGAGAAATCAGGGTTTTGGAATGGAGTGGTCAGTGCTCTTTCTCTCTAGTTTATAAAAAAATCAGCATGCCTTTATCTTGTTTTATGAGTATATATGTTACTTTCACTTTTCAGAAAGCTACTAAGTGGTCTGAGCGAAAAGAAGCTGTAGCTGAATTGACTAAGCTTGCTTCAACAAAGAGGATTGCTCCTGGAGATTTTTCAGAAATATGCCGTACACTTAAGAAGGTACTTAGATATATTTGACTAAATTTACCCGACGTCCCCCAATCATGTATGCTTTTATGGATCTGATTCTAGTTGCTATCTTTGCAGCTTATTACGGATGTAAATATTGCTGTTGGAGTGCAAGCAGTTCAAGCAGTTGGGAATCTTGCTCTCGGATTAAGAACTAATTTCTCTCGAAGTTCACGCTTTATTCTTCCCGTTTTACTTGTAAGTGTGTACATTCTGTCACGCCTTTTATATTTTTATAGGGTTAAGGTGGCTGCAGCTATGTCTTTTCACATAACTTAGGCATTTGGCTTGCATTTTATATAGCTTGTAATGTTTGTTATAGGAAAAATTGAAAGAGAAAAAGCCTACTATGACAGAAGCACTTACTAATACTCTCCAAGCAATCCACAAGGCTGGATGTGTGACACTTGCTGATATTGTTGAAGGTAGGGTGTATACCTCTAAAAATGTATATTTTTAGAAGCTATAGGAATCTTCTATTTATCCTGTAATATGAGCTCCCCTTTATGGCTTTGGTTATAATTTTATTATTGCACTAATATCAAGCCGGAATGGTTAACAGATATTAAAGCAGCTGTTAAAAGTAAAGTTCCAATTGTGCGTTCACTAACACTAAATTGGGTGACCCATTGCATGGAAAGGAGCAACAGGGCTGTCATTCTTAAAGTGCACCAGGACTATGTTCTGATTTGTGTGGAGGTTGGTGAATTGGTTCGATATGATATAATTCTTAGATCATATAATATTTAGTTTTAGTTTTTTAAGTCAAACTATTATTTTGGTTTTTGTAGTGTCTTAATGACGGGACACGAGATGTCATGGATGCTGCTATTTCAGTCTTGGCAGCAATAGCAAAGGTATACCTTATATCTTTTTTTAGCTATCAGCTGATAGTTTTATTTAATTTTAACTGCAACTTATATCATTTCTCTGTTTTATCATTTCTAGGTGGTTGGCATGAGAGCTTTGAAAAACTCACTAGAGAAACTTGATGATGTTAGTCAAAAGAAGATTTTGGATATGGTTGGTTTTTCTGGAAGTGGGGCTCCAACCGTGACACGATCAGGTTTAAAGATGTTTATCTTTTAATTTTTTTCTCTCAAACTAGTCACTAATCCAATTGTCACATTTACTCATTTATTTTTTTCTTTTGCAAAAGTCGCATCATTAGGTGGAGCTGCTTCATCTGCAGAGGTGCGTCAGGTATATGACTTGATGGGGATATTGAAAACACACTATTATTATATGTAAATAGTAAATGCAAAGAGCATTGATGTGTGACTATCTACATCCTACCTCCCCCATACCCTGCTTAGGCGGGATTGGGTATTGTTGCTGCTGTAAATAGTAAATACCAAGAGTGGTTGTGCTCTATTAAAACAAGCTTATGCTATATTGATACTCAATAAGAATATATGAATCAATAACTGCAATTAGGATCTTTTTATATGGGGAGGCGTCTAACTCATTTCCCTTTTATATGAGTGGCAGGAGAATGATGACACCCCATTAATTCTTACCCATAAATCTGCAAAGTTTACATTGCCGGGTAATATTAAAAAGGGTTTACTTGAACATCAAATTGAAGGGATTAAGTGGTTGTGGGGGCTCCATGTGAATCAAGTCGGCGGTATATTGGGAGATGACATGGGAGTCGGGAAGACACGACAGGTATTGTATTGTATTGTATTGTATTTTACAGGTATTGTATTTGACAAATAGAGATTTCTTATACCTGGTTTTTGCCATTTTAGATATCTGCTTTTCTTGCTGGTTTATATAATTCGAAGTTAACCAACAAAGTTCTTCTAGTGTGTCCTAAAACGTTATTACCCCAATGGTCGGATGAGTTTTTGAAAATGGGCTTACCACCCAGCAACATTTATCATGGGGAAGATAAAATTGAAGAACTGGAGAACTTTAAACAAAAGGTATACTTTCTTCTGCTTTAATGCATGCTGATACAAACTTCTAGAAACTATACTACAAATGGTTCATATCATTAACTTGTGGTTTTACTTGCAGGATAAGGGTATACTTTTAACAACTTATACAATGGTAACCCTTGATGGTGATAGCTTGTGCTCTTTGACTTTAGATTATATTATTTTAGACGAGGTAGTGTATGTGTTTATTGTTATTGTTATTTTATTTTTTTTATTTATTTTTAACTAAACATTCAATAAATAAATAGGGCCACACCATCAAAAATTGGAAGTCAAAAATTTGTGAAAACATCAAATCGATCCCATCCCTTCACCGAATAGTAGTCACAGGAACCCCGATGCAAAACAATTACGAGGTACATGTTTTTTCTGCCATTAGGACTTTAATTTATTTTTGAAACTAAGTTATTTCTGTTTTTGTTATGTCAGGAAATATGGACGTTGTTTAGCTTTTGTGCGCATAAAGTTTTTGGGGATCTAGACTCGTAAGTTCATTTTTTAATTTTGTATTTGTATTTGTATTTGTATTTAGTTATTTTGTATCTGTAAGTTCATTTGCTGTATTTATTAACCTTTTAGATTTAAAAAAGATGTTGAGACGCCTTTGGTGAAAGGAATCCAAAAATTTGCAAGTATAAGAGAAAAGCAGTTGTGCATTACGGCAAAACGGGTTATTCTTCTATACTAATAAGTTTAATTAAGGAGCATTATATATGTGCATGTGTATATACTAACTCAACCTTATAAACAATCAGAAGTTGGATAAGGCATTGGAGCACCATCTTTTAAGAAGAACTAAGGATGAAGTATTGAGTGATTTTCCAAACAAAACGGAACTCGTGGTTTGGTTAAAACTCGACGAATGCCAGGTGGTAATTTTTAAACGACTCTATTCATTTATTCGTTTTAAATAACGACTCTATTCATTTATTCGTTGTTTTGATTGCAGCGTGAGCTGTACAAGTCAATCCAAGAGAGTGAGATTTTTAGTGTAGCGTGCCATTCCGTCCCCTTAGCTGCCTTAATTATGCTAAGAAAGATCTGTTCGCATCCCTATCTTACTGGACTTTCGGAAGGAGATAAGGAAGAAAAGACGTGTGGTAGTGAGGATGGGGTCTTGAAAGATGCAAGAATTTTAGCCTTGAAAATGAATGAATTAACAACGACTTATCCTGCTAGACTTACTTCTAGCAAAATCTCATTCATAAAGTCTTTAGTGGTATGACAATTATCATATTCAATATTTATTTATTTTACACTTAAACCAAGACATTTATGTTATGTTTTGGTGTTTATGATAGGTCGATTTGGTCAAAAACCACCACATTTTGATATTTTGTCAATGGAAAAAAATGATGGACTTAATCAAGGTTCGCTTTTGATTATTATTATTATTATTATAAATCTAATTTAATGTTATGTTATCATCCATTCACATGTCATCTCAAACCAACTGGTTTACCTTGTACGTAGTTTTGGCTGCTCTCGATTATACTATAATCTGAGTAAGCGTATCTAATTGGCTCATTCCAATTGGTATCACCATTCTCTTCTGTTCTTGATCTTTTCTTCACTGGTTCAATTTTGGTACGGGTAATTCTTGTTCACCATTTAAAGATAGCGGGAAATTAAACTGTTCATTTTGGGGTTACACCCGGAAATTAAAGAGGGGGGTTTGTTTATAAGAATGAAGGAAGTGGTGAGCTTGAGTTGTTTGGTAATGGTTCTCTTGGGTTTGAGAAGATGGATGGAGTCGAAGGGAAAAAGCTTGTTGAAAATGGTGTTGAGTTGAAGACAGTGAGTTGGAGTGATTTAAGAGTGGAAATTTATTGTGTTGGTTCTATTTTTGTAAAAGGGACAAATACTAAGGCATTAGGGATATAAAAGAAGGTGCCACATGTGATGTCTTGCAGAGTCAAGATGAAGAGGGTAAGAACAAGAAAGTAATAAGTTTGGTGGATTTGGGTTGTGTTCAGATGGATTGAGTGAAAGTGGGAACTAAGTATGTCAAACACATGTAAATAGGAACTTTAACAGTTTAACTTCAACAAAGTAGAGATAAACCAAAATGAGTATGAAGATAGTGATCTTGTTTTAAGAGATCTGATGTTAGGAAAAATACCACGAGTTGATGTTTATTCATGGCCAAGAAGTTGAGAAAAGAAGTGGTGATGATGCTACTGTTGAAAGGCCTTAGAAAGTATTCATAATGAAGAGGATTTGCTGAATCAACAAAAGAAACAGTTCGGTATGTGGGAATGGCCTAAGAGGAAGAAGGCAAGTTACATTAAATTCAAATTTGGGAGCAGGGTGGAAATGGCGTAAACGAGGAAGATAGGTGGCGTAAAATGTGAATTAAAGTACAAGAAGTGGAACTTTGGCATTCGGAAATGGCCCTTGAGGAAGAAAAAATGGGATGCAATATGTGGGGTTTGATGAAAATAAGGATGTCAAAGACACGAGAGGAGATCAAGGTTGACTTCATGGCTGCATCATGTGCCCAAGATGTAATGAGAAATGTATTGGAAATATATCAATTTGCTCATTGGTTGCAAGACTCTATTTCGAAACATCAGCCATATGCTACAAATTCAAGCCTAAGTGGCGCTGTATGGTAGTTGGAAAGCAAAGGGGGTGTTTTTGTGTTGGCTCTGCTCAGGAGGGTTTGATAGGCACCCGAGTGATGATAGAAGTGAAAGTAGGAGTTACTTTGAAAACTTGAGAAGGAGTTGTTCTTGGTGTCATTCAAAGTTTTTGTTGGGTTGAATACATCTTCGTTTTGGCATGTTTTGGAAGAGTTGTTTGATGTTACTGGAAATGGTTGTAACCGAAAGGAGTGTGGATAATGTTGAAAACTGTTTGGGGAGCGTTAGCAACTTGGAGCAGCTATTTTTGGGGTTATTTGAGTGTCCTGATGGTTTGGATCCAACATCAGTGAGATAAGAGGATTACAAGTGTTATTTAAATGGTTTTCAGCTTAGAACTTGTTTCCTTCTCTCTATAATTTTTCACCTTGTGAAAAATTATAAACAACCACAACTTGTGACCCTTCAATAAAACGTTTATCTCCTAGTTCACCTCACTTATCTGTTTTGGCTACTCTGAGTAAGCGTTTCTAATTGGCTCATTCCATGTTATTTGGTGTGTAGGTAAGCTTAGAGAAAGAAGATTTCGAGTGTGTGAGAATGGATGGGAATTCAAGTTCTGAAGAGAGAAAGGGTGCTATTGAAGTAGGTTTCTATTTTTAACACAATATTAAAAATAACGTATTTTATTTTATTTTATTGACAGTGTTATAAAATTTTAACAGAAGTTTCAGAGTGGGAAAGCAAAAGTGTTTTTGTTAACATCTGGTGTTGGCGGTGTGGGCTTGAATTTAACGAAAGCAGATAGAGTGATACTTGCGGATTCCGCTTGGAACCCGAGCATAGATAATCAATGTGCTGATAGAGCTTATCGTATAGGTCAAACTCGAAATGTGGTAGTGTACCGCATTTTGACATGTGGTACTGTTGAGGAAGCAATTTACAAAACACAAGTAAAAATATTTTTCATTCTTTGTAGGTTAAAATTTTGACATGTGGAGCTCTTTGTTTTTTATATCTTATTAAATTTATTGTAACAGGTTTACAAAAGTTCTCTAATTGGAAGTGCTATGGAAAGTGAGTTACAGTGTTCATATTTCACCACTAAGGAGAAGAAAGCTTGTTTGGAGAAGACAAATTTTGGCTTTTCTTCAAGCATCAATGTACTATTAAAAAAACAGAACCGTGAAGCAAAAAAGTGAGTAATTTTTTAGTTTTTAACTTTTCCACCATTGTTTTGTTGTAAAGACGATTCATTATCTTTTTTTTTTTTTCTTTAGGAATTCTATTCTTCAACAACATATTAAACATCTCAATTCACTGTCACATATAGCGGCAATTCTTAACCATTCGAGTCTATTTCCAAAGCCCGCTCCTAAAAAACCTCCCCCCATATCTGATATGGGTCGTGAAACACCAAACAGGATAACTTGGTACGATGAATTGGTCGCACGTGAAGAAAATCATGATAATGAAGAAAAAGATCACAAGTATGTTTTATATGGACATAATAATGATTTGATATTTTGTGTTATTTGCAAATTCTCTTCAATGAAATTGGTGTGTTTTTGACAGGGCTTCTGATGGTAGTAGTGGCCGTCCTTCATTCGGTGCAGAGACGAGACCACGAAGCTCAAGCTTGTCCAAGACTCGCAATGAATGGTTCAAAGACACTACAACAACCTCAGTAGTAAGTGAAGAAAAGCGTGATAATGAAGAAAAAGTTGTAAGCCCAGGGAATCACAAGTATGTTTGTTTTATATAATAATGTTTTGATATTTTGCTTTGTTTGCAAATTCTGCTCTTGCTCTTCAATTACTTATTCTGTGCTTTTGTGTGAAATTGGTGTGCTTCTCCAATTGCTGATGGTAGTAGTGGCCCTCCTTCATTGGGTGCACAGACAAGACCAGGAAGCCCAAGCTTGCCCAAGACTCGCAATGGTAATATTTTCTTATATCTATGTGCATTAGTTATCCTAGAGAATGTAACCTTCTAGGAACTCTATTTGCATAACAATCTACGCGACAAATACATACCTATTTTGCAAAGTAATATTGGAAAACGAAAAAACAAGATTTTAGACTTGTTGAGAGATGTAGAAGAGAAAAAATGTGGAGCTTGAGGAAAAGAAAGCACACTAGTCAGAATGACCGAAAACAATTTAGTTGAACATAAACCCATAAATGACAATGTCACGTAGAAAGTTGCAAAGGGCCCATTGCACGCCAATACCATTTTTTTGTTTGTATTTAATATTTTGTTGTTTACAATGGCAGATCACGGCTCACATTGTCCTCCAACCATGCCTGGCCCAAGAGGGAATTTTCTCAGGCCACATATGACGGGACGTATGCCGAGACAAGACCCTCGCCGAGTGCCATCCCCCATGAGCTACCAGCCAAATCATCCTGGAATGCGACCAGAGATGCACGAATCTTTTAACCGTCAAGGAATGCCAGGATTTTATCCTCGTCCAAGATACCATCCAAACTATCATGGAAGGCCACCTTGATAGAGTAGATTTTTTCAGGTGAACCTATGAGAGTCTGTTTCATATTGTTGTCTTTGTCAAAAAACAAATTTTATTAGACATTTTGTTTGAGTTTACATATAAATAATTTTACGAATGAATCTTGGTAAATGGGATGAAGTTGCGCGTTTAAAGATTTTGATGACAAAAAAAAAAAAAAAAAAAAAAATGGTAAGTGAGGTTGCCGCTTCTTGAATTAAACTGTTAAGGAATTGGATATTGGTATTGTACCAGACATTAAACTGTAAGCTTTTAATGTCTTGGTATGGACATCATAACTCGACTGTGAACATCAGTATGTATGTAACCTTGATGGCACTATCCCTCTATTTACGATTAGTTTAAGAGTGTATGTTGGATAAGTAGTGAGTGTATGTTGGATAAGTAGCGCTTCTAAGGTTTCCCATTGGTCCTAGTTACCTAGTATGATTAATTTTATATCTGGATTTGATGTAATCGAGTCTATCCTGAATTTGTAAAAATCTGGATATAAAACAGGAATTTGTCACACTTTCAAGTGTGAAGTGTGAACTTTTTCTAGTATACGTACGTGCTTTTTTAAGTTGGCTTTGGTTTCTTTCTTCACACTTTCAAGTGTGGAGTTTTTATAATTGTCCACATTATAAAGAGTTAGCTTCTTCTTGTTTGTTCACACTTCCAAATTTAAGACCTGTTAAGGGAAAAAATGTACTATGCAATTTTTTTATTTTTTAAAATAATTGTTTTTAGTATTCTAGGGTTCAATATTTAACCTTTTTGATACATAAAACGTATATCTGTCATACTCAAACCACCAAAACCAAGTGTTAAACGAGTCGTTTTCATGTTTGAAACTTATGTTATTCGCACGCTCCGAACCTGTTAAGATGATTTGCCAGCTATGTGAAAAAAAGGGTATTTCTCCTCACCAACTTGTGTGAATAGTCTACTTATATATTCACGAAAATTCACCATAATTTTGTAACACGGAAAATCCCCACACAAGAGGAAAGTGTGGAGAATGAAATTGTACACACTTCAAAGTGTGAGAAGATGTACCATATAAAGGTAAAATGACATGCTTTTTTGTAGTGGCTAGAAGTTGTTGATGGGCTTATTCATTTTTTAGTAAAGTATATTCAATTTTTAGTATCCATCGACAATGGAAATTATACATATATATATATATATATATATATAGGCAATGGAGTCCTATAAACTAAACATTGTATAGGTATAATATAAAAATGAAAGTCTGGGGAGCCGGTCCATTGTGAGTTGTACTATATAAATAATTTTTTAAATAAAGTATATGAAAAATAAAAATCAAAGTTTTTCATTCGGTTTGCCACGTGGACGAGACAAGTCACATAAATTAAAAAATAAAAAATAAAAAATGTATGATATAAAATTTGGAAATGAAATGTAAGTGGAGTGGAGGGAGAAACGTATATAAGTACATGAAAATCATAAAACCAAAAAAAACACGTAACAAATTTTTATAAATTTGGCGCTTGTGATTCACCAAAGTATTTTATAACAAATTTATGTATTAGCTTATCCATCTTTGTTATAAAACATCATTAGATCTTTGTACATTGTAATTAAGGAGATTGGAGGTTTTTTTTCCCTCAAATGGTGAGTTATTTTTAAAATTGACCTATTTTCGTTACGGTATAGTTTTGTTTTGATTATTTGTTAGATGATTTTGATCACTATTGGTTACTATGAAGTGTTGCATTGTGTTAATAGTTACTTGTATGCGTTTTGTGTATGTTTATGTTACTTTTCCCAATTGATGAATGCTATGGTATTTTCACTATTTTGCACTTAGTCACTGCCTACATGTTGTAGGTGTTCATATGTGTTTAGTAGCTACGGGAAGTGGTGTTTGTATAGACGTAAATCGAGCTACATAGGTATGCTTCTATGAATCACAATTGGTATGACTTTAGATATAAAATGGGTGCCTAAAGTATGATAGTTTCCATAGGAGGCTAGTGGGTAGGGTACGGAGTATGCTTTATATTTGTGTATCATAGCAAATTTTTGGATTCAAAGTAGTAAAACAAACATCTTATTTTCGAATGAAAGTATTCCCTTATTCCGATTACCATATACCAAACGTATTAGTGAAAGTAGAGCCGTTTTTGGCTCTAATGTACATGACTTGACCGATATTTAAACCGCAAACGTCTAACAACTAGGCCACCTCGGAGATGTTTTTAAAACATAGAGGGATCCCTTTTTAGGCTATTCAGAGAAATTCAAGCATTCTACTACTTGAAAATAATTAGAGGTTAATTTTAATGGAATGGCAATGTTGTTTCACTTTTTGTTGGTCCGGAAATTTGGGTAAAATGAGAATATGTTTAAGAATTTAAAAACAAGTTTACACAAGATACATTTGACAACTGATAGGGAAATGATTTGTGCTCATTTTTTTTTGTCAATACACCACTAAATCACACCAGTGCATACACCGCTATGCATAATTTAGTGGTGGATGGCAAAAAAATATGGTGTACAAATCACCTTCGAGAAAGGGAAATGACAAATGAAACTATCCCTATAGAATGACAAATGAATCTCTTCTAGAACTGAATCAAAGCTTGCTAGCTTAACTTAGGCTATTTTATGTTTAAATATTGTCAGGAGTGTTGGGCAAATTTTTGGCCCAACACCTTTCTTCCTATGGTATGCACATCGACTATAATGGCATGTTGTTTAGAAGTTCAAATGAAACGGATAAACCAATGAGGTTTTCCTGTTGAGGACACTCGCAGAGGGTGAGTTACCCTTTGACGGTTTGTTAGAACAAGGCTAACAGAAGATATGAATAAAAAGGATATGGATGATTTATTGAAGAACAATGCACAAGATAGACTCTTCAATGAAATCAACTAGTCCATATGGAGAGGACCAAACTCCTAATACATCAAAGATAAGAAAATTATTCCATGCTTATTCTTAGCCTATTGCCACATTTTATAGATAGTAAAAGAGTAACTAAAGATACTCCAAAATCACAATATGCTGAAATTGGGGAATCAACTGTTGAAGATCAGGAGATATCATATTGCTGGGAGTGATTTATGGTCCTGATTTATCTCCTTAATCTTTCCATTGAACCAGCAATTCAAGGTTATTGGATTGGGGAATCCAACGGTGTGTTAAAATTTTGTCCGGAACAAGAATTTGCTCCCAGCAGTTATAGGTAATGGTGCAGGGGGTTGAGAAACCGACAGGAAGAGCAAGTTCATAGGCTACAAGAACTTCTCGTCGAGTCACAATGTACGATCCAAAGTACTGTGGTGAAAGCTTCTCAAACTTCCGTTTAGAGAGGGAGAGTTGATGAAACGGCTGAATTCTAAGAAGAACAACATCTCCTACCTCAAATGATAGCTCTCTTCGCATAGAATCTGATTGTGTTTTCATACGTGACTGTGATTTAAGCAAGTTGGATCGCAAAAGCTGAAGTGCATCGTCACGGGTGACCAATTTTTCCTCTAAGTCTGCATTTTGAGTTTCACCTTGAACATACAGGGTAAGTGGAGGCAGGTCACGGCCATAAACAGACTTAAAAGGTGTCGTTTCACTTGAAGAATGATAGCCCGTATTGAACGAATATTCTGCCGAAGCCAAAAATTTGCTCCAAGAAGAGGGTCGCTCATGAGCAAAACACCGTAAGTAAGCTTCTAGGCAACACTTAACCACTTTGGTCTGACCATTAGATTGTGGGTGATAAGCGGTGCCCATACGTAGTCGAGTTTGACTAAGACGGAACAACTCTTGCGAGAAGATGCTGAGAAAAATGACATCTCTATCAGATATGATGGAACGAGGCATACCATGCAAGCGAACTATTTCCTTGCAAAAAAGTGCAGCCACCGAGTTAGCTGGTATTTCAACTCGTGTTTGTGGTGAATCTGAAGTGCCATCGGGAAGTTTTGAATAAGATTGAAGAGACACATCTGTTTTAGCAACTGATGGTACTCCTTGCAATTTATATTTCTTCCCATTCACATAAAAAATCATGAACATCTCATTCCAATTGGCTTGTACCGTGTTTAGAGATGCTAGCCATTTTGACTCCCAAAACAAGATCTGCTCCTCCAATGGAAAAAGGAAAATAATCTTCTGTAATTTTCAACCCCGGTAATACCAAAGAAAGGTCACGACAAATTTGAATGCACTGAATTATTTGCCCATTAAGGATGGCATGAAAAGATATTTCAGCCATGTCTTGCTGATTTATACCTTCTTCATGCCCATTCTCATGAGCTTCCACTTCTTTATCTTCTTTATCTGCTCATTATCATTTGAAATTTCAAGCAACGAGACGGTTTTGTCTTTCGCTTTGCCAATTCTTAGACTGTGTTGAAGATGATGTATTTTGGGATGTGGCCGAGAGTTTGTCCGGGACACGAGAAGAAGTTGAGTATGAACTCGGTTTGTTATAGTTGAAGGAATTGGATATTCTTGGGTTGCTAGCGGGTCGAGACTTCTCTTCAAACTCACAGCCTTGAATACGTTCCTTGGCTTGTGAATTCGTACATAGACTTTCAACTCTTCTTTGAGACCACTAAGAAAAACACCCAGGAGACAATGATCTGGCATTCGTGAACTCGTGCAACTCTTTTTGCAACTTCTTGTCTATATTCTTGTACGGTACCTGTTTGCTTGATGCTGCACAAATGTTCATCAGGGTTTTCAAATTCTGCCGTGCCATAATTTTCATGTAAAATTTTCACCAGTTCTTCCCAATATGCAAAGAGGTCCAGTGCATCACCCTCTAGGTACATGGAAGCAATTTCCACCTTCAATTCATCAGGGGTTTGATAATAGCGAAAATATTTTTCCGCTTTTAGGATCCAACCGCGAGGGTCACCCCCTTCAAATTTGGGAAATTCCATCTTGGTGAACGGTCTCCTTGTCGAGTTATGGTACCAGCCACTACTTTCTGAATCATCATCACCGTGACGAGATCCAAAGGTGGTTTCTTTTGACTTACCCCTATAGGACCCGTTCGGGCCTGCTTGTGCCTTAAGAACTGCTACATCAGCAGCAAGGGCATCAAGAGCATTGAGTTTGGAAGCAATGGAAGACAATTGTTGTGCGAGGTTGTCGGGATTTTGTGCAGGTGAAGAAGTGTGGGTGTGGTTTGGTGGTTGGTTGTGAGAAGTTGAATTTCCCCTGATACCAAATGTTAGAACAAGGCTAACGGAAGATATGAATGATTTATTGAAGAACAATGCACAATCTGAACATAGACTCTTCAATGAAATCAACTAGTCCATATGGACAGGACCAAACTCCTAATACATCACTGATTTATGGTCTTGATTTATCTCCTTAATCTTTCCATTTCCTTTCTTTCTTCTAGAGTAAGTAAGCAGATTCTTATCACGGTTTTTGGCAACCCCAAAATGTTTACCCAACGAGGTTTGAAACAAATTAAAGTTAACCAAAATAATACGTTTGAAAGTTTTAGGATCATATTGAAACGGAAAAAGTGACAATATTGGCACATGACTGATTTTCACCGTTTTAACATGTCACTAGTTGATATGAAGACCATTATAGCACATTGTTTGAAACAATAATGAGCATGCTGAAAGAACAAAAGTAAGTGGGCGATATTTGCCGGCTGGTGCACACTGTCCTAACTAGCTAGTGGGCGTTGTTCTGTTTCTTATTTGTGGAATTGATGTTTGAAGTTGCTTACAAAGGTTGAGAGGTCTATTACTTCGCGCTGTTGATTTGAGGTTCATTAGATTAGAAGTAAGAGCCGATGTATTGTGTTTAGTCATGCATATTCACTCGGGGACATTTTGGCACGTTGATATTATTGATTCTTCATGTATTTCACTTGCATGCTACTGCATACGTTCTATTAATGATTGATGAACCTCCCATTTGTCATGCAGTCTACTTCAGCCACTATGATAGTCGGATCTCAAGTCTGGGTGGAGGATCCTGGGGAAGCTTGGATAGATGCTGAAGTTTTGGAAATTAACGAGAAGGAAGTCAAAGTAAAATGCTCATCAGAAAAAGAAGTAAGTTTTTCATTTGTAGAGTCTACATTTATTAAAGTTTTAGAACATAATATCTACCGAAGATTATCATGTGTTTTTTATGTCTTTATATTGTATAGGTTGTTACTAAAGTGTCCCATGTGTATCCAAAAGATCCCGAGTTCACTGAAGGTGGAGTTGATGACATGACAAAGTTGGCTTATTTGCATGAGCCTGGGTTCTACGCAATTTAAAAAGTCGCTTTGACATGAACGAAATTTATGTGAGTACATACTGTGCATCAATCAGCTTGTGTTAAGTCGTTTATGCCATAACTAAAATCAAGTCTCACCTACTTGTTTCTAGACTTACACAGGAAATATATTGATTGCGGTGAACCCTTTCAAACGAATACCAAATATATACGACAAAAGTGTGATGGAAAAATATAAAGGGGTAGCTCTTGGGGAACTAAGTCCACATCCTTACGCTATTGCGGATATGGCATACAGGCAATCTTTTATTTTTCTTTCTGCATATTTTGATTATTGATAGAGGTGGCAAAATGGGTGGGTTGGGTAGCAGGTCATAACGGGCTAAGCCGGGTGCAAAACAGTTTTCGAGTTCACATCTAATTCATTATGAAAGTTTTATGTGTTAACTACATTACAAATTTTTTTTCCACAAAATATTGAATCTTTAAAAGAAGCGATTATTATGTTGTATGCGTTAAACATAGACTGAGCAACTTTTACTTGACCCATTTCCCCTGTTACCTTTTCTGCTTTTTTTTTGTATTTATCCGTTTGACCAGTTAGAAATAAGTAAACCACCCGAACCGACCTCTTCATAAGTATATTGGCTGACATTTCCACTTCTAATCACTGAGAACCATAATATTTTATATGCATGAGAATTTAGGACCTCTTTGAATGCAGGCAGATGATTCATGAAGGGGTTAGTCAGTCCATTCTGGTCAGTGGAGAAAGTGGAGCTGGTAAGACCCAAAACACTAAAAACCTTATGCAATACCTTGCTTATATGGGAGGTCGCCCTGGAAGTGATGAAAGGAGTGTAGAGCAGCAAGTCCTAGAAGTAAGTGATATTTATTTGAATCTGGCAG